>CAUYSK010010662.1:0-59287 GCA_963575035.1 Avahi laniger
GCCGCGGCATTAGCCTAGCTCACAGCAACCTCAAACTCCTGGGCTCAAGCGATCCTCCTGCCTTAGCCTCCCGAGTAGCTGGGACTACAGGCATGTGCCACCATGCCTGGCTAATTTTTTCTATATAATTTTAGTTGTCCAAATCATTTCTTTCTATTTTTTTTTAGTAGAGACGGGGGTCTCACTCTTGCTCAGGCTGGTCTCGAACTCCTGAGCTCAAACAATCCGCCCGCCCCGGCCTTCCGGAGTGCTAGGATTACAGGCATGAGCCACCACACCCGGCCCATTTGATGGGTTTAAGCAAGGGAAACAGCATGACAAATTTGAGTAGATTTCAATCTTATCATTGAAGCCTATGAATACCCTCTGCCTGCCACTTTATTTTGAGAGTACAAGTAAATATGAGAACAGATAAAAATAAAAATTGGGGGGAGCTTTCAGTGAAGCACTTTTCAAAGCCGCGTGACAATCTGGCACACGCTACTCTCAGATCCTTTGCAATCCAATCGAAGAAGGGCTCCAATTTCTTAGTTTCTAGATATAGTAACTGGCTAAAGATATTTTTGAAAGTTCCTTTTTATTCTTTCTTCATTTAAAAAATAAAAAGAGTTAATTACATGGGTAACACACTTCCAGAAATTAAATTGATTTTCAAGCAAACTCTAGAGGTTCTTTTCTATAAACTCTCATCATATTTCTCTCCCACATTGAACACTACACATGGCAGCGATGTCACTACACACATGATGATTTGTCAGAATCCTTCAGAATCATACATGTTTCTGAGAGGTAGACCTAACAGATGGTTTTGAGTCAAATGCATTTACCTGCCCAGTTTCTTCTTCCAGTTTCTCATACAGTTTGATGCTGTCATAATGTATTTTCTTCAAGTTTATTCCAGGATGAAAGTAAGTTGTTAAACCTGCCTTAAAAGCAAGGAAAAAAAGAAATACTAAAAAAGTTAACATTCTCAAAATGTTGATAGTTTATCTGTTAAGCAATAATTTAATGCTGGCAAGAAACTGAGAAGCACCAGCCAGTTCTTCAGGATGAGAACGCATCAGCAGCAGTTCGAGCACACCAGAGCATGAGGCTCCTGGCAGGTTATAAGAAGCAATTTGAACCATATAAGTAAAGTGAGAGCCAGCCAACGAACATACACATTAAGTCCTCAAGAGTTACCAGGAAAGGGTTTTTTAGAGGTTCGGAAATGGGATGATTTAGATGGAAGGTTTAGGAATATGCACTATTAAGAAGAGTACGGGGGAATGGCATACAATGCGGCTCAAGCCAGCAAACCATATGCGTGTTCCCTTAAGCGGAAGGGCCTAGCAAAGGATTTTTTTTTAACCCCATCTTCACCTTTCACTTGAATAAAGCAGCCCTCCTGTCTCTTTCCTGAAATTGCAAAATTCAACAATTAGAAAATTCCTTCTAATCAGAGCCTGGTGTATAGGTGAACAGATTTTTGTCAAAGCTTAATCTGTTTGATAAGCACATAGGCGGTACTCCAGAAATATTTGTTGAGTAAATATTGACTAATTACTCTCAGGAAAAATATCTAAATATTAGCTGCACCAAAACTCCTTTTATCAACTCTGGCAGATGCACTGTAGTATGCAGACACAGAATTCTAAGCAATGATATGAAGTAGATTTTCTTAAGTAAGTATCTGAGACCTCATTTTGCAGCTAATTTATCCTGGAAAGCTCATCAAAACACAGCCTGTTCACAGTAAAATCTATTTAGGAGTATTTATACGGTATTTATACAGTATATGGTAGTGGTGAGCATTTGTTCCTCCTGAACTCAGAAACACCCCATTGAAGTTTATAATTCATCCTTTAAGAACCCAAACCTTGGGGCTTCTACCGAGTACTTGTTCAAGCATCTGGGCATACGCAGAGCTGTTCTTTTGAGAACAATCCTGGTCCGGCTTATCGGTCATCCTGCAGCACAGCTGCATGTGGGAGTGGAGAAGGGATTCCACTGCAATGGAACTGCAAGTCTGGCTCTCTGACTTCATGGTCAAACATCGCCTTCTCCTTTTACATGTTGCTATCCAGTGTGCAAATGAACTTTTCTGATTCGATAAAAGAGAATCCCTGGCCTTCAGGTATCTGCTAGGTGACCCAGATTTTGTCTTCAGTATGTCTCCTGTCAGCGAGAAAACTGGCCTAGGGTTCTGATTGCCATTCGCTCCTCAAGATCTTCTAAGCTTTATACCTGGGTTGAGCCTGACCACCAGAAAGTTATCTGTCTACACTGTATAATCCTCATCTTTCTCACCCCCAAAATTATAAGTTAATTTTCTTTCATCTGAAAGAGTCATACTGGCTCATTTTGTAAAGCTGTTATTCTAGACATTTAGCCCAGTGTACTTGTTTAGGTAACACATTCTTTTAGAAATTCATGGTCAAGGAAAAGTTAGTCTCCCTTACTGCCATAGTAGACCTACTTCTACTAAACGATTCATACTACCCTCTTTTTCTTGCTGCTAGGATAGTCAGAAGTAAGACACGGATTCCATTTTCTCAGTCAAGAATAAAAATTATTTAATTTTTATATTCTTATGCATCGGCTTTTGCCTTTTAATCTGTGTTCAAAATCCAGGGTTTACATTAGTGTTTCCATTTAAATTATCTGAATGTAACATCTGCATAGTATCTACTATTAATTTAAGTGTTAGTCTTGTGACATTAAATATAAAGAGGGCACAGTGTTTTTCTCTTCTATGATTTCAACAAGGACATATTAAAGAGGAAGTCTGAAGAAGAAGAAAACATTGATCTTCTTCTTCAAGGTTTTACAGTCTGATTGAGGTCATGAAACTTTTATACATGAAAGAGTTAAATCAAAGACACAGAAACTATGGTAACCAAGGGAAGAGAAGATGCCAGAAGGGTCACAGAAGTCTTCAATAGGAAGGAGTTTTAGCTTTGATATGAAGAAAGAAAATGATTACAGTTGTTGAAGAAGATAAAGGAGGGAAGATGAAAGAGGGATGTAATCATTAATAATTATAACCCTTTGAATAAATGAAGAATTTATGAATCCTTGTTGATATAAATAAATAAGTAAATCAGTAGGAGAGAAGAGAAAGCTCCTGTTTATCCTAGACTGACAGTAAGTGTGAAAAGAATAAAAGAATTGAAAAATCATCAATGGATACTAAATAAAGGATAGCACAACGGGTGCTAACTAGTGCAGCTTTCCATTTTTCTTTAATAATCCTTCCGCTCTTCCAGGAGCCTCGACTGCCTCGAAAAGTCCAGTGACTGATCTCAACCCATCTTATATCCCAGAGGCTACAAATCTTTTATCCCTACACTTACATACCCAATGAACATTTTTGAGCATAACTACTAAAATATGTGTATTTCTTTCTTTACACGTGATATGTAAATAGTAATAGAGATCATAAACACACAAAAACAACCTGGAATGAGCGAAATATTTAAACTAATTTCTGTAAGTTATTTATTGTATAGAAAAGCTTTTGAATATTAAGCTTATTAATAACATTTTAGCAAGAGCTATGTGATTAGTGTATTTCATTATTAAAATATATATACTACATTAACATGTGTAATACAGCAATGCAAAGGCCTGGTTCTGGGTTTGTTTTATTTTGAGACTGCTTTTAATGGCTGTGATAGCTGAAGCAGACACCCCTCAGTGGCTGTGCTCTTGGCATCTTGACACCCCTTTTCCTCCATCCCAGTTAACACCTACACAAAGGTTTCTGTTGACATTTGACTGTAATTTTTCATGTTTTCTTCTCCATCAGTTGTTGTTAAAAATTAACGGGACTATGTACTGCTTTTTTTTTTTTTTTGCATTTTAAATAAATGGTGACAAAGCCCACTGAAACTCCTCATTCAGAAAAATGGTAAGTGGGTTAAAAAATTTATTTCTCACATATATGAGTTCTTCTAGGTGATAAACATCATTTTGGCAGAAAACCTAATAATAATACCAACATTTACAAACATCCATTTTCAAAATGCTCTCTTCCTAACAGGACTATTTTGAAAATGGCAGTTATTTCTCACTTATTGAAATCATCACTTTTTTGAAGAGATAGACTGCATCTATTTTTTTAATATATTATCTGTTTTGTAGAAATGACTGACATCCATTTGTATCACCACAAAGGTCAGCAAATGTCGGACACTTGTCTTTTTGTAAAAGAAAAACTTATCTTTAAGTTTCAAAACTCTTTTAACTATTGCTGGGAGATAACCAACAAATCTCTGTGTAGTATAATACTCTCAAGCTCACCCCCAGACCTTTCATTACAAATTATATTGTTTAAAGCCCTGTTTCTATAAAACTGATCACAATGATGATATCCTATAACGTGTAATCTGCACTATGTCATGATATACAGAAGACAAAAGAAAGAATGAGGATACTCTCACCGTGGACTGCCAACCTCCCCCTTAGTCAACCTTGAAATCATACACAATCATTCAGCTACATCAAATTCGAGGGCCATTTATAAATATTAGTGAAGCTTAATTTCCTTCTTACATTTGTAGATAAAAGCAAATGCAAAGTTTTAATGTCATCTTCCTACCCCCAAACGGATTGACTTGCATCTTTAGTCCTCAGCTCTCCAAAACATCTGCTTTGGCACCATCCCCAGGGGCAGCCTCTCCTGGGGACCCCATGCTCCAAAACTGCTTCTCACTCCAACCTCTCCCGTTTCCCTCCACCCGACATGAAATGCTTTATATTGTTAGAAATATCAGGAGCTGACGAAACAGTCTTGTTAAAATATATCAAAACTTCAGGATTTATGGATTTGTGATTCTATTTCGAATATTCACTTTGCAAGCTGTGCCTTCCTCCCGAGCACTTGATTCCTGCACTCTCCAGACGCTTTTGTCACTGAGCACATATTATACTTCAGTGACACTGCCTTGATTTTTGTAGTCTGCCCCTTTAATCTGGCTCCTCAACGTTCCGTATTCTCCTGTCTGCTCCATAAATTTCTCTGTGTCAAAAATTCATAATATATGGGATTTCTTCATGCTGCTCCTCACAGTGAGGCCCCTTTGACTTCCACAAAAGAGAAAAGAAAAAAAAAAGTATAGGATCAGCTCCCTAGGACAACTCTCTCTTCTTTTCTTTTATTCCAAGGAGGCCAAATGCCCTAGCTCCTGATGCCTGATTCCACCTTGACCTCATACTGCATTAATCCTCATTTTGTAAACTATAGCATAATGCCTTGTCTACAAGGCAAGATAATGCCTTTTTCCATTCACTTTTTTTTTTTTTTTTGAGACAAAGTCTCACTTTGTTGCCCTGGCTAGAGTGCTGTGGCATCAGCCTAGCTCACAGCAACCTCAAACTCCTGGGCTCAAGCAATCCTCCTGCCTCAGCCTCCCGAATAGCTGGGACTACAGTCATGCGCCACCATGCCCGGCTAATTTTCTCTCTATTATATACTTTTAGTTGTCCAGATCATTTCTTTCTATTTTTTAGTAGAGACGGGGTCTCGCTCTTGCTCAGGCTGGTCTCAAACTTCTGACCTTGAGCGATCCACCCGCCTTGGCCTCCCAGAGTGCTAGGATTACAGGTGTGAGCCACCACGCCCGGCCTCTATTCACTTTGGTATCTCCTGGTTAAGGAAAATGATTTTGCATTGGTGACTTTTAACAAGAAGTGATCACCTTAAGAACTCTGCTCACTTTTCGTAAAAGAACTTAGATTAAGGGTATGTTGCTTTTTATTTATGGGACATGGAAGAAATAAAATCCCAGGGAATCTTACAACCTATTCTAAAATGCAGGCCACATTCAATCAGTATATAAATGAGTAAATAAGTAATTCAAACATTAAAGTGTATGCCCTCCTTAACATTCCAGAAGTGGTGAAGCCCTCCTTCACAGGATGTTTCCACTTGCCTAAATTTCTCTCCGCCTAAATGCTCTTGTCTGGATAGCTTCACTGCCCTCCTGCTCACTGCTTCCGGGTCCTTGCTCATCTGCCACCTCTTTGAAGTAGCCTCTCTAACTTCTCCTTCTCCTCTTTCTCCATCATTCTGCATCCTTTACCCTATTTTACTTCATGGTGCTGATTACTCTCTGGCACTGTGGTGTGTTTTCTGTCTGCCCCACTAGAATGTGACCTCCACGAGGGCAAGGACTTTGGTGGGGCTTCAGTCTGGGCAGCACTCTCCCCCAGATTCAGCCAGAGGCAGGCGATCCTTCTCGTACAGGACTCCCCCTACCCCATCTTTGAGCAAGTGCTGAATATCCAAAAGCCCCTTGAAAGCAGAGTTCCCTCTTCTCAACAGAGGAAAGCTAATGACGAAAAGGCATGATGTACAGTGGCGAATATTTCCCAGGTCTTCCTCCAAAAGCAAATTGCACCAGCCGTCATAAAAACTTCCTCTCCTATCCTTAGCTGGCTTCAGAAATAATTGGTTTGTCAATATGAGAGCAGCGTCAATCACTTCATTTACCTGAGCAGCGTTCTAGTTAAGCCCAATTACAGTACAGCACTGGAAGCATTATATGTACCATTAACTATGCAAGCTTGACTTGGTCTTGTGTTTTATTTAACACAAAAGCTGTGGCACACATTCGTAGTCTTCCTATTTAAGTCCCCATTAGGCCAGGCTATTGTCTCACCGTATAAAATTAAAATCATAAATAAATACAAGGACCCACCAAATGCAGGCAAGGGGAGTATAGGTAAATGTCCTGGGCCCCTATTCAGGATCACTCAGCCAATATCCTTTGATACAAAATCTAGCATTTATTATTAAACACTTACCATGTGTTTAATAACTCTACACATATTAACTCGATCTTCATCACAACCCTATTAGGTTGGTATTATTAGTATTCCCATTAAGGCAGCAGAAAATGGAAGCTTAGGTAACTTGCTAGAAGTCATATGGGCAGAAAATGGCAAAGCCAGGGTTTGAATCCAGAAGCCATTTGTTCAAGATGAGGATATCATAAATACTGGACCCCGCCTGGAAGTACACCAGTTAAACTGCAGTTGCACTTCCAGCTCTGCTGAAAGGAAACTTGCTCTAAAGAGCTGGCAGTGGGGAGCTGTGAATGGGAAGGAAATGGACCACACTCGTGCACAATTCCATGCATAGGACAGTTCTGGGGTGCTTTTCTTACTGCATGCCAGGTCGATCCACCTGTGAGCTCCGATTTCTCCAGCAGGACCACATCTTTCATCCCTCCTTTAGCCAGATGATAGGCCAGACTCACGCCAATACAGCCACCTCCAATTATCACTGTTTCTGCTCGGTCTTTCCATTTTGTTTGTGTAGATAAAGGTTGTTTTTCCTCTCTGGAAGAAATTTTTTTAAAAATAGTAACTTTACTCAGCTATGGTAACTATAGTTTTGGTCTGACTAACGTGCTTCCCCTTACTCGTTTCTCTGTACTTAACACCTAGTGACTGTGAGATTTGCATGGTGCTGATTTCATATTATCATTTGGAGGACCTAAACCCTGACTTAGGTAACTTGGTTAGGGGACAGAGAGAGGACATTTGAGCCCCATTCCATATATGATTCTGGTCCACTCCAACTAATATAGCTAAAGAAATGAACAAGCAGCTTTTTTTTTCCCCCCAAAGAACCTAGAGAATAATTTTCCCTACCTAAAGAACACATATATAATGATTTTGTTCCATAAAGAAGCCATAATCATGAAGTTTAGCACCTATAATCTTGGATCACCACCTCCCACCAGTGCACTCCAGGCTGAAGAGAGACAGACAAAATAAAATTATCTTTCTCACTTGCCTTCCTCTAATTGTGTACCTGCTTCTCTAATTGTAATTATTAATACTACTCAGTGGTTAATACGACTATTTGCATGACTGTCTTCCTACCTGCACTGTGAGCTTCTTAAAGGCAGGGACAATGTGTTATTCATCACTGATCCCCCGCCCTTGTGCAGTGCCCATCCCTAGTATGCATGTGGAATGAATATATTTGATAATTGCCACGGCTTACTCTAGAACCTCTATTGACCATATTTTGCTACATAAATTCCTCAAAGAATGCAATTCTAGTAGAGGCAGTGCTCACTAGCTGGGGGTTGTTAATTATTACCACAGGTTATACTTTTGATACATACATTTCATTCATCCATTCTTCCCTTATTCATCAAGTATTTCCTGAGTATTTCCTTTCATGAACAAGGCGCTATACTACAGAGCAATGATTAGCCAAAACAAACATCTCTACTCTCTGAAGTTTATAACATAGTAGGGGGGAAGAGAGAGCAGTCACATGAGAACACAACTGTGGAGATTACAGTAAAAGTTGTTATGAAGGAGGAATAAAGGATTCCATAACAGCATATATGCAGGAAGGCTGCTTACTTGAGGTCTGAAGGGTGAGAAAGAAAGAAACAAGCAAGGTGAGGAAGGAAGATTATTCCAGGCTATGGGGACAAGTTAATGTGGCAGGAAAGCACTGAGAGAATCCAGGGCACTGAAAAGCCACAGAAGCTATGGTGTGGAAATGAGGTCCCAAGTGAGCCCTGGGCTCTCTTTCGGTCTAGTGGTTCATTGCTGTATGTTGAGCACTTAAAACAACAGGTACTCAATAAATGCTGTTGAATACATTAATGAAAATAGGCTTTTTATTACCCGATTCTTACTGTTTTCTTTTTTCCTAGTCACAAATCCTTTCTTTACGTTAACTTCCAACTTAGAGATTTCACAATATGAATTACTAAGAATTCTGGACAGATTCCTCATATTTTACTCTGGTAACAGAAGAGTCTAAAAATTGTAATTTTGAGGATGAGTTTTAAACTGAAAAAAAGACCAGACAGAAATTTTCCTTAGGATTGATACAATGATACTGATTATACCATCTGTTTTATTACCTTTATTTGGAAGGGGGTAATAAATTTAGCTGATGAACATAACATTGCTAAGGAGTCTTGATATCTAAATTCTAATCTGCCTTCAACATTTCTTTAGACTAGAGACTTATATTTTTCTTTATTGGTTTAACCGATTTGGGGAGTAACTTTCTACTTTTATATAATTTCAAACTTTCAGAAGAGTTGCAGCAACTGTACAATGAACTCTTAGAATACTTAGAAGGGAAATGATATCTGCGATTTACTCTCAAATATTTCAGAATATACACACACACACTTATATACAGTCTATATACAGTCATGCATCACATAATGACATTTTAGTCAACAACAGACCACATATGTGATGGTGGTCCCATAAGATTATCACAGCCATACCGTATAGCCTAGGTGTATAGTAGTCTATACTATCTAGGTTTGTGTAAGTAAATGTTTTCACAACAATGAACTCTCCTAATGATGCATTTCTCAGAACATATCCCTGTTGTTAAGCCATGCATGACTATGTGTACACATCCAGGCTATATGGTTCTAGGCTACAAATCTGTATGGCAAATTACTGTGCATAATAGTATAGGCAACTGTAATACAATGGTAAGTATTTGTGTATCTAAACATATCTAAACATAGAAAAGGTATAGTCAAAATGTGGTAGAAAAAATGGTACCCCTGTAGGGAGTACTTACTATGAATGGAGCTTGCAGGACCTGAAGTTGCTCTAGGTGAGTCAGTGAGTGAGTGATGAGTGAACATGAAGGCCTAGGACATTACTGTACACTACTATAGACTTTAAAATGCTGCATACTTAGGCTATAATATTAATAAATTTATAAAAATTTTTTCTTCAATAATAAATTAACCTTAGGTTACTATAACATTTTACTTTATAAACTTTTGAATTTCTTTTGACTTTGTGACTCTTTTATAACAACACTCAGCTTAAAACACAAACACGTACAGCTATACAGAAATATTTTCTTTCTTTATATCTTTATTCTAATAAGCTTTTCTCTATTAAAAAATTTTATTTGTGCTTTTTACACTTTTTTGTTAAAAACTAAGACACAAACACACACATCAGCCTAGGTCTATACAGGATCAGGGTCAGGATCACCAATATCACCATCTTCCACCACCTGGAAAGTCTTTAGGGGTAATAACAGGCGTGGCGCTGTCATCTTCTATGATAAAAATGCCTTCTTCTGGAATATCTCCTGAAGGACCTACCTGAGCTGGTTTTATAGTTATCTTTTTTTTTTTTAATAAGTAGGAGTACACTCTAAAATAATGATTAAAAGTATAGTACAGTAAAAACTAGGCAATAGGAATTTTTCAGCTCCATTATAATCTTATGGGACCACTGTTACATATGCGGTCTGCCATTGATCAAAACTTCGTCATGCAGTGTTTGACTGTACACATATGTATAATATGTATATTATATATGTGTACAATTTTTAGAGTAAATTGCAGCTATTAAACCAATTTACTTCTAAATATTAATATTCCTGTGCTGTTTCCTGAGAAAAAAGACATTCTCTTACATAACTACATTATAGTTATCGAAATCAGGAAATTTAACATCAATACAATAGTATTATCTAATCTATAATCCATATTAAAGTGTAATCAATCATCCCAATAATGTACTCATAGCTACCTTTTCCAGTCAAGGATCAAATCCAGGGTCCTGTCTCTTTAGTCCCATTTAATTTAGAACAGTTCCTCAGACTTCCTTTGTGTTTCATGACCTTGACATTTTTAAGAGTACTAGCCAATTACTTTATAGCAATATAACCCCAACCTTTTTGGCACCAGGGGCCCATTTCATGGAAGACAATTTTTCCACAGATAGGTGGGGGGTTGGAGCGGGTCAAAGGCTGAGCTCAGGCGGTGATGCGAGCGATGGGTAGGGGAGCAGCTGTAAATACAGATGAGGCTTCCCTTGCTTGCCACCGCTCCCCTCCTGCTGTGCACGCCTCTCTTCCTAAATTTCATGAAATCTAATTTTTCCAAGGATGGGGGTGAGAAGGACAGCGGCGGAGATCTGCGACCCGTCCCTAACAGTCCGCGGACTGGTACCAGTCTGTGGACCAGAGTTTGGGGACTGCAGCTTTATAGGACCTATTTTACTCTGAGTTTGTCTGGTGCTTCCTCAGGTGAGATTTAGGTTATGCAGTTTTGGCAAAAATATCACAGAAGTGATGCTGTGTCCTTCCTAGTGCATGTGATTAGGAAGCATATGATGTTGGTTTGTCCCAATATTGGTGTTACGTCTGATGACTTGCTTAAGGTAGTATCTGTCAGATTTATCCTATAAAGTTACTATTCTCTCTTTTGTATAAGTAACAATGTAGAGTGTCACTTTGAGGCCATGTAAATATCCTGTTCCTTATTAAACTTTTCCGGAGTGGTTTTAGTATCTATTGTTTATTTCCTAATTCCATCATTCCTATGGTATTTATTGGCATTCTACTGTAAGGGTTTTCCTTTCACTTCTGTTTGTTGTTTATATTAATATGAACTTATGGACATTTATTGTATTTGGTGGGTTACAATCCATTACTATTCATCATTTCATTTATTTTAATGTCAAATTGTCTCAGATTTGGCCAGCAGGAGGTTCTTTATGTTGACTCCTGCATCCTTTTGACATGGTCACATGATTCTTGGAGTACTTCCTTATTTCCTGGTGGCACAATATGTTCTAGTACTTTTGTTTAACTGGTTTTTAAATGACTTTTATCATCTCTTTGTGTGCCATGTAAGAAAAAAATAATGCACATATGACTCGACTACTTTGCATAGAAATCCAATTTTAAATGGCCTGGGCACATCTTGTACTTTAGTTGAAACCATTATAGTGGTAACAAACAATAATAATTTTAAGGGTTTTTTGGTGTGTTCAAAAGAAAGAAGATAATTTCTTTTAGGATAGTGGTCAAGTTAAAAAAAAAAAAAATCAGGAAACCTGGATTTGAGTCCCCAGTCTAATTGAATAGCTATTTTAGGGAATTTAGACAAGCATCTTAAAATTTCCTCATCTACAAAATGGGGCTGTGAAGATTCCATTTGACAATATAAAATAAAGCATTATTAAATGTATAATATTCCTTCTGCTCAGCATGCCATAATGGGTTCCAGACTAGGTACAGTGTTTTTAACTATGAGGATAACTTTCTTAAATTCCTTTTGGATATAGTCAGGGATAGTCATAAATGTATTTGAAATAAAGTAAAATAGGAACTGTGCTAAAAACCCAGGTCGCCTAACTTCTATATTAGAAATGGAAATTTTTTAATTGTCTGTGTGTTTGTCCAAGTGCTTTCTAAAATAAAAAATCCTTTTGGTAGTTTGGAATTGGGTATATAGAGAATATAAAGAAATAAAATAATTTGAATTTTGATTTATTAAATATAGAACTACACATTGCAAAAGGAATATAGCAAAACATATATGTTTGGATAGACTTGAAATTTTATTCGTCTTATCAGTTTTAAACAGATCAATTTGTTTGTTAAATTTCTATTTCATTTTGCATTGGATAAAAAAGTATCTCTAGTATTATAAATATTTTTGTGATGCTTTACAATTTACAAAGCACTTTCACATGCATTCTTTTATTTAATATTCACAGCAGTCCTGTGAGTTAGGCGAAGCAAATATTCATATTCCCACTTTATAGTTGAGGAAACTGAAGTTCTGAAGTATAAGGTCACATTCTACATAACTGATGGAGCAGGAACTGTGACTTGGTGGCTATTATTCCCAGCCCCAGGAACAAGTCTAGGACATCACAGACACTCAGTAAATACTTGTCGAATGAAAGAATGGATGGATGTAACTCTAAAGCAGGTCTCTGATCCCAGAATTTCAGGTCGTAGGGTGTAAAGTAAAAGTTGAGTCAACTCATAATAACGTTGAGCAATGCTAGTAAAGAAAAGCCTTACCTTACAGCCAAGAATAATCTATAAACATAAGGAAATCAAAAGAAAATGCCATTTTCACCTATAAGATTTTGCAAAGATCAAAAAAAAAAAAACTGCTACTCTAGGAACCAGGAAAGATGTGGGAAATAGACACACTGGTGGGGGCATACAGATTTGTCACCCATTTGGAGGATTTGTTGCTCTCTTTCAATCTTTCAAATGCATATAACCATTTCCCTTTCAAAAACTGATTGTGCAGACAGACTGCCCTATGTACCCAAAGACATATACGTAAGAATTTTCACATGCACATTATTTGCAGTAATAAACGACAGGAAACAGTTTAAATGTTAATGAATAGATTGCTTATAGTGCAGAATATTGACAGGATGGAAAACTATGCAGCCTTTAAAAAGAATAAGGCAAATCGATATGTGCAGATATAGAACAATCTCCAAGACATATTGATAACTGTAAAAACCAAGGTTTATGTAAGCCAAGGAACAAGGTACATTCACCTGCGTTTGCCTACACATAGACCGTGTCTGGATACGGAAGACACTATTAACAGTTGTTGACTGGACAAGGGGCTGCGGGCAGGAGAGACTTTACGCGAAGAATCTTTTGATACTGTTTCACTTTATAGCTAATAGATAATTCAAGAAGAAATTTCGAGACCCATTTCTCCGAGGCTGAAACGCTCCTAACCCCAGAGACTCCTCAGCCGCTCGCTCCCACCCCCGCAGCCTCCGGCCCCTCCGCGCTGGCCGGGCCCCACTCACCCTTCCCGGCCGCAGACGGAGCTCGTGCGCCCGGGGGAGCCCCGCAGCGGGCAGCTCCGCAGTGCGAGGCCCCGCAGCCGCTGCGCCGCCGGGCGGAGCATGGCTAGGACGAGGCCGAGAGAGGCCGAGGGCGCCGGCACCTGCTCCGAGGCCCGCGGACAGCCTGAGGCGCGAGGGGCGGGGGGCGTGGAGGGGGCGGCGGGCGGCGGGCGGACCCTCCCCCGGGCGAAGGGCGGGCTCTTGGACCGGTGCGCGCGCCGGTACCGGCGTCAGCACAGCCGTGGCCGGCACGATGGCATCAACCCGAGCCCTGGGGGCCAAGAAGGTGAGTGGCTTCCCTTCCTTCCTGCCGGAGTCCCTGGTCCCTGGGCTCCGAGCGATTCTAGTTCCACTCCCGCCTCCGCCCCTAGCCAAGCCCTGGAGCCTTGACAAAGCAACTGGACTGGACGGCTCCCAGCCTCTGTTTCCCCAACCGAGAGTTGGTTGACATTTACGGAGCCCTATGCGGTGCCTGGCACTGTACAGAGTACTTTACGCAAATTGTTTCCTCAGCTTCATAATTATCCCCATTCTGCAGGTGAGGAAACTGAGACTGAGAGAGTCAGACGACTAGCTCAGGGTCACAGAGCTACTGTCGGGTGGAGCGGGGGACTCAGGCGCGCTCACAGTTTCCTCCCAATCGAGCGGCACCCACAGCTCTTCGGGTTAATCGGCCCCAGAGCTCCTCACAGTTTTCCTTACATTTTGGAAAAATCAGCAGCCTGGCCCTGAGAGTCGCCGGCCGACCTGAAACCAGTCGCTGGCAGACACCCCAGAGCGGAGGCGCGGGGTGGCGGTGGGGATGGGGCTCCCCTTCTCTCACCTGATGGTCCCCGGCTCCAGGCCCCTTTCCCGGTAAGGTCGCCAGGTGTTGGCTTTATTCCCCAACCCCCCATTTCTATGTTGCGTGTGTGGCTGGGGGTGGAGGGAAACGGTGGCTAAATAAAATTAGGAAGGGACTCAACTTGGACAAAGGACATCCCCGGGACCCTTCAAAGTATCCCACCTGAGCCGAGTAATTCAGAAGCGGAGTGGGAAATGTGTACCGCTTTATACTAAAAAGTTAGGCACAACCAAGATGCCTTACAATAGGGGACTTTCTAAATAAATTAAGGTTCATCCAGTTTATAAGTTATTAGGCAGCCAATTAAAAAACGAAACATGGGAACAGGCAAAGTGCTTTGGCAATGTTAAGTTACACAAGGCCAACACCAACTGCACAAAAAATATTTATATATACACACTGTACGGAAAGACACGATAATGGTAATAGTTACATAGGAATGGAATATGGGTTTTGAAAACATTGTTGGGGATATGCTTTTCAGACTATTAAAGTAAAATGTAGACATTAATGGAAATCAGTTCAATAGAAAAAGAAGCAAAGAACATTGTGCTGACTTCTTTCTCTCAATCTCCTTTAATGCTGTGTTCATTTTTACTGTTCGGTTTTAAAAAAAAAAAAAACTTTGTAAAATGTTCTGTACCTATTCAATTTCTCCGGGGATTCTGCGAGATTGTCACACACTAATCTATGTTAATGCGTACCTATAAATTCAGGTGTTAGTGGGAAGAGACATAATCTCACCTCTCACCTCAACTAACAGGTACGTTTTAAGAATTCATTTAATTGCCACAGACAACAGCTCCAAGTAGTTCTTTAATCCAAAAGAGCAGCCCTATTGGCAAATCCAGGCAAGAGAGGAAGATATTTTAGGCAGATTGAGTTTATGGTCACTTCCCACCACGGGGTAAAGTTGATCTCCTCCTCTGAGTACGAATGGAGTTGCCCTGAGGCCAGAGCTTACATCTGGAGGTCTTAGGTATTAATATCTGCAAAAAGGGGGCATAAATGCAGCCCAGAGCTCACTATCAGATCCAAGGCAGGTTCACTGCCAAACTGAAGGGAGGATGGAATGAAAATATAAATGTACTGCAAATTAATTTACAGTGCTTTTATGCATTCTAGTCTTTGTTATTCTAGAGCTGTGTTTAGATCATACTGGTGTAGTAATTAATTGAGGCAGTAAGAAAAGCAGTGAAGGAGGGGCTTAAAGATGCTCTGGATTCAAATCTTTATAATTTATTTATTTTGCTGATGGCTGTATAGAAAAATGGCGAATTTTAAATGTTGAACAAACATCCAGATAACAAAAGAAAATGTCCTCCCTTACTTGATATCATGAAGACAAAGGCAAAATATGTACTATAATTTCCTTAAAACCCTGGCTAATTTTCTGCTGAAGAGTGACATTTTTTCTCATTGTTTGGGATAAAAATTCTAGCATATGATGTATCTGACAATTTCAAAAGAGCTCTCTCTGCTAACTCCTAGCATAGTTTACTAAGGGTCTATTTGTTAGGTGCAAAATGTTAGGTGGTAGGGATATAGACCTATAAGATATGTCATCTGACCCCAAGCATCTTACTGTCAAACTGAAGAGACAGGTAAGTAACCAGACACTGCAAGACAGGTGGATGCATGAATGGGGGATCTGTAAAGTAAGCAGGTCACAAAGGAGGGGCAATCACAAGTGAGAGCGGGTTGGGCAAGGCTTTGCTCTGGAAGCAATGGAAGATGGTCTAGAGCAAAGCTGGAGTGAATCCAGTGCAGGGAGGATATGACAAGTGTTTAATAGGTACTCTTGTCATAACCCTGTGACAGATTGGATGTAGGAGATAAGAGACTAACCTATAACACCCAAATTCTGTGCCAATGATTTTCTCCTTTAGAAGTGTTTGATGTGTAATATTAAATTTGATTCTTAATGTGGTTAATGTATTAAACTATACCAGATTTTCCAAAAGACATTTTGTGCAGAATGACTATTCCTCTGATTCTCTCTTCTATATTTCTCAGTAGCAATTATCACATTATGCTGATTATTTGTTGACCTATTGGTCTTCCCCAAAGTAGCCAGACTCTGAGCTTGCTGAAGGCAGAGACCTTGTCTTATTCCAATGTTTATCCCACTTGCTTAGAACTACACCTGGCATGTAGGAAAGTCTCAATAAAAGTTTAAAGTTTAAGGGTTTTTTTTTTATGTTTCAAAAATACAAAATGAAAAGAACGAATTGCATTTTATGGAGGAAGTATAGAGATAGGTGAAGATCATAGTAAATATTAACATTTCTGCCATATTTGGCTAAAATTCAGCTTGAGATATAAAAATGGAAAAATAACCAGAATCAGGGGCTGTCTCTGCCAAAACAGTGTTTATGATTAACACAGCTCACACAGCTGTGTTCCATTTGCCTGCTCTCTGCATGCACAGCAAAAAGGAGATGATGTAGATATGGTGACCTGGTACTTAGCATCGAGTATACCCTGTCTAATGTACCTTCTTGTTCTGCAGAAGAAAGAAAACTAAACACATTTCCAGAGTCCTTTGCAGCTAGGATTCTGATAAGAATTAGGATCCCAAATCAGATATACCTGTATAAGTCTGGGAAGGTAGAAGTACAGCAGCATGGCCGTAGTGCAGCATTCTAGTGTCAGTAACTATGGCAGCCTCTTTCTCCCTATATGGCAGCTGCATAATATATTCCTGAAGCCAGCAGTTCAATACTGGCTTCTTTTAGCTGTAGCAGAGGAGGTAGCCCCAGGCAGGACAGTTCAATAGTGTTTTTCTAGGAGTCATTCCTGGGGGCCCAGTGTAAAATTTTTTGCACCCATTTCTCTATGTTAAACTCCTTTCTGCTCAAAATGGCTGGAGTGGTTTATATTTCCTGCAGCTGAGCTAGACATAGGGGATAAAGCCAGAATGAACCCCGTCCCTAGTCAGTCATTCGATGCAGATTGAGAAATCATTCAAGCCACATTTTGTCTCTTGTTTGGTTTAGTACTGTTAACAGGGCTGTCCTGGGAGGTAGAACAAAAGGGGCTCTGTGGGAAGATCCTCACATGTCTGCTTTAATTCCTGATTGCTTTTATTAGATCCAGGAATAACTCAGGTAAGAACAAAGACTCTTGTAACCAAGATCAAATTAATTTCACTCTTATTCTTTATTGCTTTTATGGTGTTCCAGCCTCCTGGAAAAAGATTGAAGAAAGTAATATATCTAGTAATGTGGCCAAAATGTGGTCGGAATCTTTTTGTTGCTCAGTGTCCTAGGAAGCTTGCTCCTGACACCTTGGGCCAGTCACTTTGGGGGATGATTTATTGAGAAATAGCAGGTGCCAGACACTAGAACAGAGCAAGCCAGTTTCTTCCCAAAATCTATCTCCCTCCTTCCATGATAACAGAGTTGTAGCTGGACACACGGGCATTTGCTGACATTTTCTGGCTTCCCTTGTAGCAAGGCATAGCCATGTGGCTAAATTCTCAGAGGGAGCGTGAGTATAAGTGATATGAATCCCTTCTAGGTCTGAGCTAAAAACTTTAGGATGAGCTTTACCATACTGTGTTTTTCCCTCATTTGAGACAGAATATGAACGTGACTCTGACCCAGTTCCAACCATGCTGAAGAGGACAGTACCCTAGGGCAGGGGTTGCCAAACACTTTCGGTAAAGGGCCAGATAGTAAATATTTTCAGCCTTGTGGGCCCTGTGGTCTTGGATGTAACTACTCAGCTCTGCTGTTGTAGTGCAAAAGTGGCCTCAGACATTATGCAAACCAATGGGCAGGGTCCCAGTAGGACTGTCTTTACAAACACAGGTTGTGCGCCAGATTTTGTCTGTAGGTGTCCATGTGCTGTGGAGGTTGGCAAAGTGCTGTGATGAAAGGGCTGTGCACTTTGGGACTGTTACATGAAAAAAACACACACCACTTCTATTTAAGCCACTGTTTGGGAAGGCCTCTTGTTACAGCAGCTTAGCTTCACCCTAAACCCAACATGTATCCCAGTAAGCTGCCTCTATACCCTGCTTGAGGTCTCCCTTGGATTCAGGAACTGATGGGTTTGCTAGTGATTTCACAGAACTGATACGGCTGGTTAGAACCGACACCGGAGGCTTTTCTCCCCAATCAGTGTGTTGTTTTGTGTCCAGCTGTGGGCAGGTCTGAAATGAACTGGCATATTTTCAAGGAAAGGTTGTATCTTCAATTAATGCAGTCCATACAAAAGAGATCAGGATTCCTATGTGGAGTGGGGCGGGGGAGGGGGTGGCGAGGGTCGCAGTGATCAAGAAGGCATCTCTGAAAAGATGATACTTGACCAAAGACCTGAAGAATGTGCGTGAATGATCCATGCAGGCCTCTGGGGGAGGCATGTTTTAGACAAAGGGAACTGCATTCCATGGCTAACTGCTCTGGATACAACCTCTTAAGTAAGTTATGGGAGGTCTAAATAGAAAGGTGATAAAATAGAAAGAGACTAGATTAGGAATTTAGAAGCTCTGAAGTCTGTTTTTTTACTTACTTAACTCTGTGATCTTGGGCAAGTCCCAACCTTCCTGAGCCTCAGTTTCCTCATTTATACATGGGAATGAAAACCGTCTGTCCTGCCTCACTCAGTGTTGTTGGGAGTACTAAATAATAACATGTACATGAACACACTGCACAGATGTAGGGCATAATTATGAAATATTGTATCTGTTAGGAAAATGTTCAGTGACTGACACAAAGAAGAGGTTTATTTTTCTCACCTAATAGGAGGTCTAGTGGTGGATAGCCCGGGGCTGCTATAGCCAGGCAAGCATGTCGTTAAGAAGTTATCAGTCGATTCTGCCAGCCTTGGCTTGCAGCTTTCAATGATGTGGCTGCAAGATGACTGCTCAGCCCCCCAGGCATTATATTGACACTCCAGCTAGGAAGGAGGAAAAGAGACAAGACACAAGGGAGTGGTGTCTATATCAGGAAAGCAAAACTTTTCCAGGAACCCTCTGCTGGTTCCCCCTGAGGCTCACTGGCCAGCACTTTGTCACAGGGCTACTCCTGGCGGCAAGGGAGCCTGGGAATTTTTTTAAAGATGGGGACATTGTCTCCCCACACAGAATACATTAGCAAAGAAGAGGAGAGAGAATGTACATTAGTTAGGCAACTGGCAGTGTTACCACAAACATGTTGAAAAAACAAAATAACTATGATGGAATCAACACTTTCACTATAATTTGACTCATTAAATATTGAGAAAAAATAGTCACGGTCCTTTGATTACACAAAATAGGTGCTTGGATTAGCCAAGAAATATAGTATGCTCAATCTTTCTGAACTACTAGACATGATGTTAACAGAACTAGAGCTCTAAGAACATAATACCACTTTACCTAAAATTAGAAATTGCTTTTAGAAAAAACAAGTGGAGGGGAGCTTGGGTGATTTTTTTTTCTCTTCTTCAGGGTATTTTGGAACGTCTGGATCGTGGGGAGGTTGTGATTGGAGATGGCAGCTTTCTTATTACTCTGGAGAAGAGAGGCTACGTGAAAGCTGGGCTCTGGACACCGGAGGCAGTAGTAGAACATCCAAGTGCAGGTCTGTGCCCATGTCACCTGAGAGTGTTTATCTGAGTGGCATTTCGCTTAAATATGATTGAGAGAAGATCAAGAAATGATAACAAGTGTCTCTAAGTGTCTCTGTTTCACTTGCTAAAATTGCTAAGATGTGGAGACAATGGCAGTATGCGGGCTGAAGCATATGGAAGAAAATGACCCCTCTCTGTCTGTCTGTCTCTCTCTCACACACACACACGCACTTGTATCTTCATATATAGGCAGTGCTAAAATATATACTTTAATATTTGTCCCATGAAGATTTACCTGGTAGATGTTCAGTTTCCTTAAAATAGCAAAACTGTTACTGCTTCAGATGCATCCTGCCGACAATGTGCTTGCCATGGTATAACTGTGTGCATAGTAGGGATGGGTAATGATAGGCACCAGCTTGACAGAGTACAGACAGCCCGGTTCTGGGGATGTGAGGGCAAAGAAATAAACACAATTTTACATCCTCTTCCTGGCTGGGAAAAAAAAAGAGTTGGAGGTAGAAAATGTGATGGCATTGGTTTGTGACATCAAATTGGAACTTTAATTCTATTCTGACTCTTCTTTACGTATTTGCTCTCTTAATTAAAGTGGGAAAATAAAGCCAAAGAATGAATGGGTGAAACAGAGTACAAGCTGAGAATGGAACTTTTGATTCACTCTGATTTTATTCATATAAGCACAGTATATCAGACAAACCCAGGGTCCTGTCTTGGTTCTTCCACTGATAAGCTGTGTGACCTTGGACAAATCACTTGACCTCTCCAAGAATCCATTTCATCCTCTGTTGCATGGGGGCACGACATGGACTAGTTGTGAGAACTCATGAGTCAACCCATATGAAGTGCCCAGTAGATCGTACGACCTGGTGGCCACTATTATTGTTTCATCAGACACCCAGAGTTCTGTGGTAGGAGAGGACAAAGTTTTGTTTCTCTGGTGCTCAGCAGGAAATTTTCACCTGACTGAAGAAGACTTGTTCTTACTTTTAGATGATCTTTCTGCTAAACCAGGAAGAAAGTATTGAAATAGCAAAGACAAGGCTACGGGCCTGGGGGCAAAGGTGGTGAAGAGAGAGAAAGGCATGGCTTTCTGACAGGCCCGGGACAGCTTTCAGACAGCTTTCTGATGTCCCCCAACGCTTGCTGCTGAATCGGTTTGATGTGGGTGCCACCCACGCACATTCTGCTGCTCTCTGTGAGAACTTCCTCATTTTACTTTTCGGGCTGCCAACACTGACTGCAGTAGACCAGCTACATCCTTCACTATGCCGCTCAATGAATAAACCTCTCTGAACCAAGAGACCAAGGGACAATTGGCCAAAAAGGCCTTAATCTGTGCGTTGACTGCACCAGACATTGAGGCCCTGGGGTCAGCAAGACAAAATGAGCCTCCTCTAACACTATGCCCTGCCCTTGAATTCTACTGATTTTAATCTGTAACTTTTTATCAGTCTGAGGTTTGAATTTGGGTGTGATTGAAAGAGATGGGAGTGAGTGAGCTGCTGCTGCAAATGGTAGCTTCTCTAATTTTTTAGTTCAATTAAAAAAAAAACTATTTTGTAGTTCGTCAGCTTCACATGGAATTCTTGAGAGCTGGAGCAAATGTCATGCAGACTTTCACCTTTTCTGCCAGTGAGGACAATATGGAAAGCAAGGTAACTGCAGTGGTGGGAGAGGAGGAATCACCTGTAACAAAACAACCTCTTTCTGGGAAGCTATGGAATTGACTTGATGTGTTGCTACACTGTTACAAAATCCACATAAATTTCTATTAATTCATTATCATATAAATGATATGAATGAATGAATGATATGAATGAATGAATAAATGAGCTTTTCCTGCCCCTTTAGGTAGAGGAGGGATAAACAGGAGAGAACAAACCCCTGGAAAGGCATGGCCATTCTTCCATGCTATTTTTTTGGAGAGAAAGAACACTTCATAGATGTTCTTTTTCTCTTCTCAGTTCACATTCTTCTCTTCTGCCTTGTCCATTTGGAGACAAGGAGTCCTAAAAAAGCCCATGGGTATTGGCCTAGAAATAAGAAAAATTGGATTTGAAATCCAACTGCCACCTATTGGCTGTTTGACTATGCAAGACACCTAACTTCAATGAGCACCGGTTTTCTCTCTGCAAAATGGAGGTAACAGCAATGCTTAAGTTCATAGACCTGTTGCAAAGAATAGGTAAGATGAAGGATGTGGAAGTATTGCAAAATATTCTGCAAATGTAAAATACTAATACTTGTAAATATTAACGTCCATTTATTCTTTCAACCAACCAACATGTACTGAGTGCCTGTTATAGTCCATTCTCTATGCTAAATACAAAGATGCTACAAAAGCATGGCCCTATTCTGAAGAGGTTCACAGTCAAGTGTGGGAGGCAAATAAATAAAGGTATTAAAATCCAGTGTAGTGAGTACAGTAATGGAAAGAGAAGGTCACGGTAACTGAGGAGATCAACCCCTGCTCTGTTGGTCGTCTCATATTGCAGTTTATACCAGCAACTTACACTCATCTTACTTGCTCATTGCCGCCCTTGTTGTCTGGTACATTTTACCTTTAAAATGCCAGGATCACCATCTGAACTCTTGCCCTCTAACCCCAGTGGGAAGATGTAAATACTGCTGCCTGTGACCTCGCCAAGGAAGTGGCCGACAAAGGTGATGCTTTGGTGGCAGGGGGGATCTGCCAGACGTCAATGTACAAATACCACAAGGATGAAGCTAGAATTAAAAAACTTTTTCGACAACAGCTAGAGGTTTTTACCAGGAAAAATGTGGACTTCTTGATTGCAGAGGTAAGCCTAGGATTAGAGGACAAAGATTAAACCTGTTTTGACAAGAATAACTGCATAGTCTCCACATTTCGTGAGGGTATTGGACTGGCTCATGCACTCATTTCTTTGGTGTGTGTGGTCAAAGGTTTGTTTAGATGAACAGCAGTCAAGGCCAACACTCCCTCTCTTGGGTGCCAGGTTCCCTGTGGAGCCAAAGGACAGACCTGGCAGTGGCCTGACCATAGCCTTTTGTTCTCTAAGGTCTGGTGGTTGCAGCAGCTGACTCAGGGCACCCTACAACCTGGGGTGAGAGGACGGGGACAGTGGCTCAGGGAGCACCCTCTCCCAAGGGAGAGGCCCGGCCAGAAGACTCTGCGTGTGTGGGCTGGGGCTGTGTGGGAGCCAAGCCCAGAGGGTGGGGAGCTACTCAGGCTCATGCAGGCCCCACCAAGAGTTCTCTGCACCGAGTAGTTGCCTCATCCTCCTCCATCCATGCCGTGCTCACTCTTGCCTCTCTGCTTTTGCTCAAGCTGTAACATGAGTGACATTTTAAAGACAGAATCAGTAAGAATTGATCACTGATTGAACAGGAAGACACAGAACATTCTCTTCCCTCCACCTCCAGAAAGAAAGGCCTCAATCCCCATTTCTCAACACAACTGCTGCTTCTTGAGGTCAAGCCCTAAACCCAATTCTTCCCCTGGAACAAGAAAATAGCCTCCCAACGGTTATTTACCCCAATCACACTACAGATCCCTAATGAAAACCTTGCCTCATCAGCCTCCCTAAGGCTCTGTTTTGCCCAAGGCTGGCCAGCCCACCTGAGCACAGTCACCTGCAGAGACTGGCATGGACTCTGCTCCCTGTGTTTTCCAGATGGATGGGAACACACCTTTGTTTAAGAACCTGTCTTTTGATTCTCTCTGTCACTCTTCACACCCTGCTTTTGCAGAATTGGTTTCTAACTCAAGAAGGAAGAAGTAAGGAGAGTTCTGCTGGGTTTTCCCCAGTTGCCTTTAATGTCAGCTTTTCAATTGTTGCACTTAAAGGAGATTCTGGGAAGCACCTTGCAAATGATGTGAGTTTACCCGCCAAGGTGTCCTGTTCACCCACCACTGGCAAAGAAACTGAGTCGCTATCTCTCCCGCTTCGTGCCTCAGTTTTCTCATCTGGGAGAATCATTGTATTTCCCTTCCTACTTGATGGAGCACTTATGGTTATCCAAGTAGAAATGAATATAAAAGCGCTTTGAAGTATTTTATTTTTCAGAGATTACCCTAGTTCCGTAAAAGATTAGTCCAAAATTTATTAGTAAAACTTCTATTCCCTTTAAAATTATGATTTTAAATACTCAATTACTTTCAAAACCTTTTTTTAATAACAGTCATCATCTCACTGAATCAATGACCCCTGAATGAAAACCTATATATTATTGTTAAAGGAATTAGAATATTTACTCAGAAAAGTGTTCTTTAGTCAATGTGAGAGAGACACATTTCTTAGCAAGTTTTATCACATATTATATATTTGGTAATTTTTATAACTGTTTTGCAACAATTTGCTTTCTACTATTCAAACTCTGCCTTATAGTTGGACCAATAGAAAAAGTGACATTTCTCTTAGTATTTTGAGTATGTCGAAGAAGCTGTGTGGGCTGTGGAAGTCTTAAAAGAATCAGGTAAACCCGTGGCAGCTACCATGTGCATAGGCCCCGCGGGAGACATGCATGGTGTAACACCTGGAGAATGCGCTGTGAGGCTGGCGAAGACAGGTAATCTGGACCCATGCTGTGGGAACAGTTCCGTTGTTGTTTATGAAATTTATCAAAGTTTGCCTGATATTATGAGAGTAGTTTGGAAATAAAAGAATGAACTGGAATCGGTTTCTTATCTGTAAATCTTGGGAGGTGGAAGGAGATAGCTAATTTTTAAGCTACCTATTAAAAACTATTTAAAAATAGAATAAATAAACAAATGAGTAATAAAATGTAAAAGTTCTTTATTTCTTTGTGTAGGGGCTTCTATCGTTGGTGTGAACTGCCGATTCGGGCCCAGGACCAGCTTGAAAACGGTGGAGCTCATGAAGGAGGGCCTTGGGGCTGCGGGACTGAAAGTTCACCTGATGGTGCAGTCCCTGGGGTTCCACACGCCTGACTGTGGCAAAGGCGGGTTTGTGGATCTCCCGGAATATCCCTTTGGTAAGCTCAGCTGCATATTAGGGGTCCTTGTGTTTGTCGTCGTGACAAAATTCAAACAGCTACAATAAACTATCGTAAAGTTCTATAATACATGATTGCATAAGATAAAAACATTCCATGTTAGCCCAAAATGAGCCGTCTGAAGAATGCATAATCTAAAGCTTACAGTTTTTTAATTGGGGAAAAAAGTGTCCATCAGAATATCTATCATTTGAAAATGGGAACAGTAATGGAAACGCCATAATTATTTTATTACAGGACTGGAGCCTAGAGTTGCAACCAGATGGGATATTCACAAGTATGCCAGAGAGGCTTACAGCCTGGGGGTCAGGTACATTGGCGGGTGCTGTGGATTTGAGCCCTACCACATCAGGGCAATCGCAGAGGAGCTGGCCCCAGAAAGGGGATTTTTGCCTTTGGCATCTGAAAAACATGGTAGTTGGGGAAGCAGTCTCAATATGCACACCAAACCCTGGATTAGAGCAAGGTAGGAATTTTTAAATTAATATTCTCGTTATTTTTCTTTAATTTCATTTTATTGTTATAAACTCCATATATGTACATGATAACTAATAAAAATTCAAAAAGTGTAGAAATTTATAAAATGAAAAACAAAAGTTGTCCCCTCCTGACACCAGTCTCATTCCCAGAGGTATCTTTAGTCCATTAGAGCTTCTGTAACAAAATATCATAAGCCGGGTGGCTTATAAGCCACAGAAATTTATTTCTTACAGTTCTGGAGGCTAGGAAATCCAAGACCAAGGCACCACAGATTTGGCATTTGGTGAGGGCCTTCATTTCATAGACAGTGCTGTCTTGCTGTGTCCTCACGTGGTAGAAGGGGCAAGGCAGCTCCCTGGGGCCTCTTTTATAAAGGCACTAATCTCATTCATGAGGGCTCCACCATCCTCAACTAATCACCTCCCAAAGGTCCCAACATGTAAACTTTGGAGAGACACAAACATTCGGACCATAGCACAGAGGAAACCTATTTGTTATTTGCGTTTTGAAGTCTCATGACTATTTCTTGTTTCATCAGTTTTAAGCAGTAATTATTGATAACTTGAATGAAAGCTGAAGAATTTAAATCACATAATCTTCTCCTTTCCTCCCCCCAATTCTCTTTTTCCCAATTTTGATTCACTATATTCTTATCTCTTCTATTGGTTATCTTTTAAGTTGAAATTATATTTAACCACCTATTTCTTAATTCATCAATATAATGCAGGATCTCTTGACTCCACTGTCTGTAAAATAAGAATCGACTCCCTTCTGCTTCTCTCCATCTTCCCTCTCTCATCTATCTCTTGGGCTTCTTTAAGTTATACCGTTACTTTTACATCAAGTCCTCCAAGCTTTATCTGTAGGTTGATCCTAAAAATATAAAGCCAGTGAATAACATTTACAATATTATTATAATTGTCATATTAAATAAGCAGGACTCATGAAATAGAAGCAGAACTCAACTTTAGTTTTGTCTACCTTTTTAAACCTGCTCAATGGGTAAATACCTTCCTTTGTCCCTATTTGAAAACACTGACATGCCCCAGGACTTCTCTGGGTACTCTTAGGCAATGGAAAGTCCCATAATCACTTTATTTAACAGACACAGTCTCAATTCAGTAATTAAAAGTGTTTGGTTCATGTGAAACCAAACCTCAGAACTTAAAACTTACTTTGAACTTAAAACTTCTCCCTTTGTCCAGCAGAAGGCTTCAACAGGGAGGAGACCAGGGAAGGCCAATGTGCTGCTTTCTCTCTGCCTTGTGCCTCTAACCCTCCCTTCTCATCTTGCTACCAGGGTATCTGCCCTCTGCAGATTCCAGGTAAGAAGAGAGAGGATGGAAAAGGGAGTAAGACTATTATTGCTTGACTGGCACCCTGACAGGAAGACTGCATTCCCTGAGCCTGGCAGGTCTCCATGAGCACTTCCATGGTCCATCAGAGCCACCCACTGGAAACTTGTGTCTGTATTTCTCATGCCACAGGCATTTTTCTCTGACTGCTACTTCCCCCTCAGACCCTGGCTTTTTCAGCAAGTCACTCCAGATATAACCTATTTTGGGGTCCAATTTTCCTTCTGGGTGATTGTCTTGGGCCAGATTTTAGATACTTCAAGTTGGCTCTCTCGTTCCCATTAGGCTCAAAATGGCTTTCACCCCTCCTGTCTATAGACAGACCCTGAGAGTGTGGTCTGACCCTAATTCAACAGCACCCTCTTTGCTCACAAGCAAAGTAGCTGGCCCATTGTTCTATTGTGATCTAAACATTCTAGGGTGAGTTCATCTGACTGGTTCTTGGCCACCTAATTTGAAATTTCCGCAAAGTGTCTGTCTTGCAGCTCCCTTTGATACCTGATATCTATCACATCTCAGTGCCTCCAATAGAACTTCCAAACTAATAGCCTATTAAATGAGTGATTTTCTAAACATTCACTGCAGAACAAAGTGGTATGCATGGGACCATGGAGAAAGACAAATAATCTTATTTTATAAAATTTGAGCCACTGTAGGAGAATGTTCCAAATATCAAGTTCAATGGATTCTCTTTTCTTACATTTTATCTGCTGTCCAAATCTATGTAATATTTCAATATGCTTCAGACTTGGACTGACTTTCTTTATACAACATTTGGTTTTTTCGGGGTTTCTAATTAACTTCCTTTTTCATTACTGAAAAAAATAATAGGCCTTTGCTTTCTCTGAGGTCTTCCAATTTCTAAATTATACTATTTTTTACAGTCAATAACTTTATTATTGAAGATATTTTTCTTGGGGCCCCCTGAATTACTGTTCTGTTTTGGATTATTGCTTGTATGATATACTTTTTCTCTCTTTTCTTTCTCTCTCTTTCTCTTTCTCTCTCTCTCTTCACACACACACACACACACACACACACACACAACACATAATATATATGTATATCTATATATACATACACATATGTATATATTTTTTAAAAACTGCCAATACAATACCACCCCCTTTCCATCTCCTACAAACAAGGCACAATCTGTGCTATCTTCTCCTCTCTGTTCAGTGCTGTTATATATTTAATCTATTTTGCAATTCTTTATTCATTTCAGTGGGATTTGAAGTAGCCTTCATATTTGAACTGGAACAACTTTCCTAATTTCCTAATGTAAATCTATATAGGTTGTAAAAGTAGGCAAGGAACCATTTAGCCAAACCTTTCTTCTGGGAAATATGAATACCAGAGAAGATGGTTTTTATAGGTATCACATTTAGAAAAAAAAAGCACTAAATATAAACATAATTAAAAGGTGGGGAAAGCATACTTTGGTGATGATTAAAATAGTTTAAATAAATGAAAAATAGCTTATTTAATTATAATCTTCTAGGAATCCTGAAAATTCATTAGCCATTAGAATTAAAACATTATTCTATAGACTAAAGCAAAACACTCCTTGTACCCTGAACTCCCAAACCTACTGATATTCACAGAAATTTATGATTACACAAAAAAACTATATAAATCCCAGATTCCTGACATTTCATCACCCAAAAATATTAATTTATTGTTTTTTAAATAATGTGAAAAAAATTGAAAAATATATTTAAGGTCTGACCAGAAACTTTTGTACTCTTCTTTCTTTGTCTAACAACAAGAAATAAATACTAACAAAATAATTATATTACTTTCTTACTTTTTGAACTTTGACTTATTATATTAAAAACAATTTTCATATACCTCTCACTATATTGAAATATTGAGTAGAGTTAGAAGGACTGTTAGAAATTTCAGAATGAATATAATTCATAAAAGCATGTAAAATTGAAACATTGTTTCTGAAAGGTGAAGGTGGCATGAAACCTAAGGATTGTTATTGAGGATAAAAACGTCAGAAAATCCCCTGGCATTAGTGGATATGGATATGTTTTTATGTCTATATGTTGAAATAAAAGTTCACTTTAGCCTGACTGTTCACCAAATTTTGAGCGTGTGTGTGTGTGTATGTGTGTGTATACACACATGCACATATAAAATAGGTATGACTCTTTTAATTAATTAATCACATATATTTTAAACCACAGGGCTAGAAGAGAGTATTGGGAAAATCTGCTGCCAGCTTCAGGCAGACCTTTCTGTCCTTCACTATCAAAGCCAGATGTCTAAGGAGTAGTGAAAGAAAATACTGAAATAATAGATCGAAAAGAAGTTGTTGTCCGCCCCACCTGGAACCCTTGCTCACCATCATCCTCAGCCTGCCCTGCTGTCTCCAGCTGCTGAGACGGTGATGTGCTGCAGCTCCTTAGTCTGACCCATGCCTGCAGGTTGAGCTCGTGCTGTGGTTAAGCACCTCGAAGGATGCTGGATGCTGCCGGAGATGCCCCTCATCCCCTAAGGACTTACTGTCCAGGAATGCTGCTGTGCATTCTGCTGAAGATCATTGAGAATAGCCAAACTTGTCTAGGGTGAATTTGACATTTTAAAATAATCAGAAGTCGCTGAGAACCAAATCTAGTGACTACGTCAAGTGACTAAGCTAGATGCTTGAGGAAGATGGAGCAACACTCCAAAGCAATGTGTGTGCTTTCCTTTAAATGATTTGCGTGATAACTCCAAAGACAATCCCAAAAGAAAAGATGTGAAAAATGTTTTGAACAATGTCAGTATTGAAATAAGTGTATAATCTTCCAAAGTGATAACTTTCAAAGATGATTTTAACACAGTAGTTTATAAATGAGGAAACTGAGGTCTAACGAAGTAACTTGCCTGAGGTCACACAATTAGTAAATGTGGGATTAGTAAATTGGGATTTGAACCCACACGGTCTGGCTCTAGAATCATGTTTTCAGCCAATCCGTTGCACCGCACACAGCTGCTGCTCTTATCAGAGTCTGTCCACATTTTTCTGTTGCTGAGTTTAAGGTATTTTTATCAACTTCCCTTATTATAAATTAGCCCTTCAGTCCTGACATGGTTGTTCCTGTAATGTTGACAACCTAGAATTCATTCAGTGTTGCCGCTTTACCCATAATACTACACAACCCCACCCTACTGGAAATTAAAGAATGAATAATTTACCTTCGTCTCAAGGCCTCTGGGGTCCTGGAGGGTGAGTAATCCAAACTGCTAATTAAGCACCTGAATATCTTTGCCAGCATCTCCAACAAGGACCATCCAGTCTCTGTTTAGACCCTTCCAGTAGGAACTCACTACCTCTCAAGATTATTTATTTCTTTTCAAGCTGCATCTCATTCTTGAAACATTATTCCATACATCAACCAGAAATCTATTTATCCACAACTTCCACTTATTGGTCCAAATATTAGACTTTGACACCAATAGAACAAATTTATGATTTCTTCCATGTGATAAGTGATAAATCTTCAAAAATTTAAAGATAGTTGTTAATGCCTTCCTGTACTTACTCTTCATCTCCTCCAACAAAAAAGCATAGGTTTTTAAGATGTGCTTTGTCATATATTACCTGTGTGACATTAGATGGTTACTTAACTTTTACATCTTAATTTGTTCATCTGGGTTTGGTGCAGTGTCTCACACCTGTAATCCCAACACTTTGGGAGGCTGAGGCAAGAGGAGTGCTTGAGGCCAGGAGTTCGAGACCAACCTGAGCAACATACTGAGATCTTGTCTCTACAAAAAATTAAAAAATTAGCTGGGGATGGAGGCATGCACCTGTAGGTCTAGCTACTCAGGAGGCTGAAGTGGGAGGATCACTTGAGCCCAGGAGTTTGAGGCTATAGTGAGCTATGATTGCACCACTGCACTCCAGCCTGGGCAACAGAGCTTCAAGAAAAAAAAAATCCTTATCTGTAAAATAATGGTAAAAATAAAATAGCATCATCTTTATTGGAGTGCTGTGAAGATTAAATGAGATAACAAGATACTTAGGAACAGTGCCCGGCATATACTAGGCAGCCATTGCACATTATATAGTGTAATATAGTTATGTGACTTGATTTTCATCCCTCATCCTCGTGGTGACTGACTTTTCTGGGCGTACTCTGATATCAAAGCCTCCGCTTATTTTTACTACTTGGTCTTGAACACCACACTCCAGGAGTGGACTGCTCACGCAATAACTGCCTGCTTAGTGTGTGGAGAGGGTAGTACACGGCATCGTGAGAAGAGCAAGAGTGAAGAGGCTATGTAGGGCGGGGGAGCTGTCCTCCACTCTGAATCCCTTGCTTGGGTTTGCACCAGCACAAACTAAGACCTTCATCTGGTTTCACAGTATACAGTTTAAAAGTGGTATAACAAAAATAAATTATATATGGTAGGTAGTAAGGAAGTTTTTTAAAAATCTAGGTCCATCGGTCCATAAAAAATGATATCAGTTGAGGCCCATATTGTCAAAGAGCAGCTCATTTAGACTTTCAGAAAGAATAAAGCAATCATCAGCTTTTCAGATTGACAGTTGTGATATATGCGAAAATAGAATTAAAATATATTCTTCAGAAGGTATTAGTCACAGGAAGGACATGGGTTGAAAGACGTGAATAATAATAAGGAAAAATGAGTTTGAAGAAGATATGCAGACAGACCAAGAGTAACAAGGGAAGATGAGACATGACATGAAGATCAGCCTGATCGACAGTGCAGGCTGCACCCACTTGATGAAATTGTGTGCAACCCCGGAAAATTGTGTTCAAGAAATGTATTTAATAACCTCATTGTGTGTGCTGCTTTGCTTTGATGACTTGTAGTCTGAACATTATTGATAGGACAAAAGTCATTATAGTTTCTCAAACATGCATTTTCACCTTGAGTATACTAAGCACAGTGGTCTGGAATAGGATGTTGATGAGGCTAAAGTTGATAAAACTTCCAAGAGATAAGCAGGTAGACTGATAAAGTAAAATTTCTAAGAGATTTCCTACATTGAAAGACTCCAAAATTGACATAGTGATTGGATCACACTTTAAATAATATTAAAAACATATCGAGGAAAAGTATTTCAAATCATTTCAACTCCAAAATAAAGTCCAGAAAGTATGCTTAGTACTTCCTCTCTTCTGGAAATGCTCGACGATACATTTGGACAATTAAAAATATTGGAAAAATGACACAAAATTATGATTTTGTGCAGATGAAATGGTTATACAATTAGAAGTCTCAAGAATACCATCTGAAAAGCAATTAGACAATAGTAGCATCCAGTAATGTGGCTGGTTAAAAACTTTATATACGAAAGCCATTGCTTTACTATATACACTCGACAACTATGTCGAAAGTACAATGGAAGAAAAGGTCTATTTTACATTTTTAGCAAAATGATTAAATATCTAGGAATAAAATTTACAGGAAATGTACAGGAGCTATTGAAAGAAACTAGAGGATGCCACTGTAGGATGCAGAATAAGACTTGAATAAATCAGTGTACAAATTCATAGAAAGACAATTATTTTAAGATGTCAAGCTGCTCTAAACTGCTTAATAAATGCAATATAATCCCAATGAAAAGTTCCATCGGGATTGAGAAGAAATAGACATGCAAACTCTCAAGTTCACAGGCAAAAAAGAAATGTAGGGATTATGGGAAAGTTAGAAAAAGAGGGATAGTGAGGAAAGTGTGGCCTGCCGGACAATCACCATATATAACATACAGTAATTAAAACCACTGGTTACTTGTATTAAAAAAATCAGTGGAACAGACTAATATATAATACATATAAATAGAGTTAATGCATGATAAAGGGGGTATTTCAGGTCGGTGAGGAGAAGCTGGATTATTTAACAATTATAGATCATTTATCAACCACCTGGGAAGAAAAAGCTAGGTCTCTTAGAGTAAGTTCAAGGTTGATCAAAGTTTTGATCATAAGTCCATAAAAGAAAAGCCCATAACAAAAAAAAAACCTGGTAAATTTTACCATATAAAAAAATTAGGCCAGTGACTCATGCCTATAATCCTAGACCTTTGCGAGGCCGAGGCAGGAGGATCACTTGAGGCCAGGAGTTCGAGACCAGCCTCAGCAAGAACGAGACCCTGTTTCTACTAAAAGTAGAAAAATTAGCTGGGGATGGTGGCCCACACTTATAGTTCCAGATATTTGGGAGGCTGAGCCAGGAGGATCGCTTGAGCCCAGAAATTCAAGGTTGCAGTGACCTATGATGACACCACTGCACTCTAGGCTGGGGGACAAAGTGAGACCTTGTCTCGAAAAAGAAAAATAACTAAATGTAAGAATACATACAAAAATACTCTAAACAAAGGTGAAGTCAGATGGGAAATATGTGTAACGGGGGTCAGAGTAACTACTGTTCCAGCAAGGAGGTCTTGAATTGCTTTAGTTCAACCCTCCCCCCACCCACACAGATGTTGTCAGGGGGCTTACCCATGTGGTTGACATTCAGGACCCCACTCCACCCCATTTTCTTGGACTTACCAGTGTTACGAGAGGGAGATATACCCAGCTGGGGACCAAGCAAAGTGTTAGGGTCAGCACTGCTGTTATCACCACCACCCCTACGTGATGGCGACTAACGCAGGTGCAGGATGGGATGCAGCGAGTCAGGTGCCCCGGGAAGCACAGTGCTGCTAGTGGGGATGGCGTGAGGGCCCGGCAGCTGGATCTGAAGGCACGGACATGGAGCTCAGGCAGCATCGAGCATTCACACATTGTCCTCTGACGTGGTACCTGCCAGACCTCACTTGACTCTTCCCCTCCCAAGCAGTAGGTCCTCTCCCTTTTTGCGCAACTTCTGGGGATCAGCTCTCAGTTCCTCTGCCCCCCACATGTACTTCATACTGCTTCTTCCCACTTCCTTCAATGGCCACAACTATTTAAGGTTTTCAGAAAAACCTCTTTTCCCCTTGATCTGTTATTACAATAGGACATCACACCAAAAGCAATGGAAAAATGAAGTACCCTTTCCTCAAAGCCACCCTTATTAGAGGTGGGGAAACAAGGGGTGGGGGAAAATAATAAGTTTACAGATTAAAGCAATCTGAATGCTAATATGTTGCCACAAATATTTGCACACATATGATAAATTAAGGGAGACTTTTCTTAATCTATAAATTAGGAAATAGATTACCTTAATCTATTAAATATAGGAAAAAATAAGCAACACATTCAAAATTAGGTAAATGCACAGCAAAACAACAATGGGATACCTTTTTTCACTTATCAACAAAGACCAAGAAGTTGATAATATCTTATGTTGATGAGGATGCAGGGGGGAAAGACATTTTCATATAATACATATAATCTTTGTAGAAGTATAAACTGGTACAAACTATTTGAAAAGCAATTTGGCCATATCTATCAAAATTTAGAATTTACATACCCTTAGATGAGCAATTTCACTTCTAGGAATGTAATCTGCAATTATATTCATATATGTACAAAGGTGCATGCCTGGAAACCACCTAAATAGCTATCAATGGCATACTACTTAAGTGAATTATGAAACAGCTACAGGATGTTAAAGCGTGGAGTCACTAAAAAGAATACATTAGATCAACATGTGCTAAAATGGAAGAATCTCCTAGATATGTTGCTAAATGGAAATATGCTCCCATTGTGTACACACAGAATATTTTGGAAAGGAATATTTCCCTCCTATGGAAGAAGGACTGGTGATTGAAAGTGTGGTACAGGAAAAAGACCTCCTTTTCTCTTTTTTAGTGTCTAAACTTGTTAATATGGGTTGCTATTACTTTTTCTACAAAATAAATTAACTTTAAAATGTATGTCAAGATTTTTGATTGCAAGGGGAAAAAACAGATAACATGGGTTTCCTGTTGTGACACAGAGTGAGAAACACTACATCACACTTGATGTGTATCAGCCAAAAATGCCTGCAGGAAATCTAACCAAGCCTTTAGAGTTCATTTCCAATACAGGGGAAATGTAAGGGATATAGGAACAAGGTAAACACCACAGTCAGGTGGCTCACGTATTCTGCAGGATGGCTGGCCTGGTCTTTTTCACAGGTCAGTATCTGGGGTCTGTTCATCTATCTGTAGCAAGCCAGCACAATGCATGGTCCTGGTTTGGACGAACCAGCAATTGTTTGGGAAACAACTGGGAAAATTTGAACATGACCTGGGTCTTAAGGAATCAGAATTCATTTGGGCTATATAGGAAAATGTTCTTGATTTTTAGAAATGCATGTAAAATTTTTAATGTGAACCAAATGTTAAATTACTATTTATAATTTACTTTGAATATTTCAGCATATAAAAATGAAGTGTTTTTTTTAAAGGCAAGATTTCCACAAGTTTTGATTTGGTTGGGGGAAATTAAGAAGGAGTTAATTGTAAAAAAATAAGAGTGACCAGTGAAACTAAGAGAAACTGGTTTGAACTAGCTCTTTCCAGTTTCACAGCAGATATTTGCAGTACTAGGGAGTTATCGGGAATAGCAGATGGCCCTCTGATAAACCCTGCTCTGCACAGAATCAGCAACGCAGACCAGCAAATCACTGGCATGGAAACCACATGTAAGAGATCATTGAAACTAGAGGTGAAGGTCAGCTGGAAAAACAATTCCTGCTTTGCAATGATCACTGCCATGATTTGATACCTTATGCAAAATCGTAAGCAAAGTTAAGCAACCCATTTTGGCTGTACAGCTAGCTGCCCTGAAGGTGAGCACACATTTTGTTTGATCAATAATGAAAACGCTGAAAATTGTTGCAGAAGGGTGTGATTTTGCCTGACATCAGGGTTGTTTTATTAAAGGGTCTTGAGAGAAGACGGCATGCTGACGGTGGCATTGAGGCACTCTCACAGTCGCATTTCATTTATAACCTCCATTATTGGGTTGGAGCAGAGAGGAAGGAAGAAGAGAGAAGGGAAAATAAAAGTTGTATTTTTCATGACATAGGTCCAGGTGCACTGGCTTCTTCCAAATAGTAAAATTGGAGAAGCATCTTTCCACCTGGTGGTGACTACTTACCTTGAGGGTTTTGTGCGTTAATAACCAATTATAATATAGTCACCCATTCATTCATTCAATCACTCATTCATCCATCCATTCATTATTCAAATAACATTTATTTAGTGCTTGACTATGTTGGTCACTCCTGTATGTTCCATAGTACTTATCATGAATAAGTTCAATGTATTTTAATATTCCCTTGGTCATTCCTATTTACTTGACTGTCCCCTACTCAAAGGGGCAACAAAAATATCTTGTTAATTATTGTATTCTCGGTACCTGGCACTGAGACATTAAAAAAAAACTATTAAATGAATACTTTCATTCAATAGTGAATAAATGCGCAAACTATGCTGGGGTCAAGGGACGCAAGGATGAATAAGCACCTGTCTCATGCTACCTTGCTGAATGCTCTTGCCCAGAGTATTTTGAAGAACAAATGCATGATGTGTGATAGATCAGCACCAGATCGTGGTGGCTCAAAGCTGAAGTTGAGACTGGTAGGAGGAAAGAGACATCAGGAAATGGAAAGGCAGACTGTGCAAGGAGGACGGCTCGGGGGACAATCCTAGGAAGTTCCAGACTGCAGTAGATGGAGGAAGGATTTAGGAGAATTGGGACTCAGGATCATTAGCAATGGAAAAAAAATGCATACTTAAATATGCATCATTACCATTGAAAATATGGGAGCCAAGCACGGTGGCATGCATCTATAGTCCCAGCTACTCAGGAGGCAGAGGCAGAAGGATCACCTAAGCCCAGAATTAAAGACAGTAGTGTGCTGTGATCATGCATGTGAATAGCCATGGCACTCCAACCTGGGCAACATAGTGAGACTCCATCTCTTTAAAAATAAATAAATAAAATAAAATATGGGAACCATTTTAAAGTCTAAAAAAAGTAAAACCAACACAGCCATTTTAACCGCTCATCTAAAAGATGAGTGTGGGACACACTATTCCAAACCACTTTCAATAAGAGCAAAACCAATAAATCACGATTTTCTGATTAGAAGGCTAAGAAAAATTGATTCCCCCATTCAGGGAAATTGGTCCTTGTTCCATGCTGAAGAAGGCTTACAAGTTTCTATACCGAACAGATATACCTATCCATTCTGGTTTTAGAGTCAGTAAAAACCATCTTATGCTCCCCTCTAAAAGCACTTCTTTATCTTACCTGCTTGCTCATTCATTCATTCATTCTATTCAGCAAATATTTATTAAGGCTGTCATGAGACTGTCACTGTTCTAGGTGCTGGGATTGCATAAGGGTGACCAACTGCCTTGGTTTGCCCCAGAGCTAACCCAGGTTTAACACAGCAAGTCCTGCGCTCTGGGAAACCCCTGTGTCCTGGTCAACATTGGTCATCTTAGAGCCTACATCAGTGAGGTGGGGTTGAAAGCTCTCACTAGAAAGGTCACTGTCAAGAAAAGACCTAGAGCAGCTAAGGACAATAGCCACGTGGATATCTTGCGGAAGAGCAGTCCAGAAAGTCCAAAGCCTGAGGCAGGAACATTATCCGGCCCCAGGCACATGTGTTAACTCATTGAACACCCCCAACAACTCTAAAAGGAGGTTCAGCTACTATTTCTGTCGATGAGGAAAGCAAGGAGCTTCCTTCCCCAAGGGAATTCCATCCTGGGAACATTCAAGGAACAGCCGAGAAGCCAGGGCTGCTGGAGACACGGTGAGGGGAGAACAATAGGAGATGAAACCTGAGAAATAAGCAGAGTCTGACTGAGAGGACTTTGGCTTTTCCTCTGAGCAATATGGGAGGACACTGGAAGGTTTTGAACAGGAAAGGGACAGGCTCGCTTTGGCTGTTGTGTTAAAAATAACCCACAAAGGAATAAGAGCAGAGACAGGGAGGCTTAACATTTAAATAATCCTTTTGAAAGTTCTAGTCTCTCTCAGCTGTGGCAGGAAGCTGAGGAAAAGGTTACAGTCTGTTTTTGTGGGCACAATTTCATCTTTAAAAAAAGAGAGTAGGTAGGAGTCTTTACTCTTTCCTGGTTCAATTGTGGCTGTGGACTTTTACAATGAGAGGGAAGCAGTTTCAAAAATGAAGACTATAAATGGTGTTAGCTAAATCAAAACTCTCACAGTTACCATAACGGTGGACGAAGCAAAAAAAAAAAAAAAGAAGAAGAAAAAAATATAAAGAAAACTCTCACAGTGAGGTGAACGTCCAGCCACAGAGGGGTGTTAAGGATGTGGGTCTGGGGCCGGACTGCCTGAGTTTGGCTCTGAGCCCTACTACTTATAAGCTGGGTATCTTGAACAAGTGACTTAGCTTGGCGAAGGAAGCTCCTTACTTTCCTTGTTAGGAATAGTAGCTGGACCTACTTTTAGAGTTGTAGGAGGTGTTCAACAAGTTAACACGTGAGCCTGGAGCAGGGTAAGTACTCATTAATGTTTAGCATTATTATAATTATTAAGTCACCCAGGAATAGATGCTCAGTGGGCTTTCAGAGACAGGGCTGCTGTCTTATTACCGTATCCTTTCCAGTTCTGAGCATAAGATTTGTTGAATGAAAAAAATAACTGTTACTAAAGCATCAGTCACAGTATTTTATGGACTAAAAATTTTTTTGAGTTAAGAACATTCAGCTAGGCCGGGTGCGGTGCCTCACGCCTGTAATCCTAGTACTCTGGGAGGCAGAGGCAGGAGGATTGCTCAGGGTCAGGAGTTCGAAACCAGCTTGAACAAGAGCGAGACCCCATCTCTACTAAAAATAGAAAGAAATTAACTGGACAACTAAAAATATATAGAAAAAATTAGCCGGGCATGGTGACATGTGCCTGTAGTCCCAGCTACTTGGGAGGCTGAGGCAGGAGGATGGCTTGAGCCCAGGAGTTTGAGGTTGCTGTGAGCTAGGCTGACGCCATGGCACTCTAGCCCGGGCAACAGAGTGAGACTCTGTCCCGGAAAAATAAAAAAGAGCATACAAGTAGAAGATTATTGTTTGCTTTGGAAAGTAAATACTTAGATCCTAGATGCATAAGAGATTATTTGGAAAATGAATTCTATTATTCGATGTTCTTGTTTGCCAGCAACAGAGCCCACTCTATCTAGTTTAAGCAGGAAGGGGATTTATTAAAGTTTATTTAGAAGTTCACAGAAACTCCCGAAGGGCCAGAGTCAGGCTACTGTGAATAAACCACACCCAAACCAGTCAATGGATGACCCCACCAATGCTGCTGGGCACTGATGCTGCAGCCTGCCCTGCTGACCAGGACAGCCTCCTCACTGCACCTCGACCACGCCCCCGCCGGGAAAGGGATTCTCCTCTGGTTCATCTCTGCTTCATCGCACTGCCTGCATCTCACTCAGAGTCTCAAGTGTGTGTGTCTGATTACTGGGACCTAAGTCACAGGCCTGCTATGTCCTAGCTGTTACGAAAGCTGGGAAAGTGAGTTTGGGGCTTCTGCATTGGGAAGGCAGATCTCCTAATGGGAAGTCCTCCCTCAAACATAGGAAGGCCACTCAAAGGTTGGTAGGCAGCAGACAGCATGACCATGTGAACAAACAGAAATCAAATGTTCAATTGACTAGAAACACCCCAATGATATTATTACATAAGAATCAAATCATATGTATCAATAGGAGATATATATCATATTTAATACGTATTTGAATTCATAAGCTGAGAGTACAAATCAGAGATAAACTGAAATAAAAAATAAGCTGGATAGGAATCCATTTAAGTTTTCCAGAAATTTTAATGACCATGAGGATTTGATTTAAAATAGAGTATTTACATTTAGCTATTAGACCTGCTCAATTTATTTTTTCAGATTTTCTTTCAAATGAAATAGTAAAATAGATACATAGTATTTTAAAGCCCAAGGAGAAGATCTTTTCTGGCTCAACTCCACAATTGTTGATGTGAGAAAAGAGAGGCTGAGGGAAGTTCAACAATTTACTGAAGGTCATTGCTGAAAAAGAAATCATGTCGAAAGGCTAAATAGTGTCATTGTTTTTCCAAGAAGCCTTTTTTGGAGCCTTCTACAAGACAGTCATGGAACAGGATGCTTTGGTCAAAAGGGTCTAAGTTTTCGCTCCTTTCAATATCCAGCTGGAGAGGCTCCTTTGCTTGCTGTGTTCCAGAGACATGTATTTCTTCCCTCTTCCAGGAGAGCTGAATCTCAAGGCCTCAGACATGAAGAATGAGATGAACAAAACCAATTTCCACAGGGGCCATGGTGCAGAAATACTGCTCCTTTTTACCGGCTAAATCAAATATCTGAGCCCACTTTCCCTGCAAAGCCTTTCTTTTTTGTATGTGGCATCGTGGCATTCATTTGACAAATATTTACGTGGCAGACACTATACTGGACAGTGGCCTGCATTTATCAGCGTTGGTGCTTTAGGATTAATTTGGAGAGCAGAGAAAGTTGACTTCCTCATTGAAGGGCCTGCAGTCATCTAATAAAAGAGTCTCTTCTGCAAAATGTGGTAGAAAAATCCATCGGCTATCCGTGTAAAACAGCAAGCAGTTGTTAGCATAAATAAAGTAGCCTTTGGAAAACATGTTCTGCTTCTTGGAAACATTTTGAAGAACAGAATAGAACATTTGAAGAAGGATAGAACACTGAAAATAAATTTAATTAATTAAGGTAGTTAAAGGCACCCAGGCGAGTTCTGTATCTCCATAAGCATCGCCACACTGGATGGTGCGGGTGGGGGACTAAGCGGGAATAGCAGCAAGAGCCTGGGTCCTCCAAAGGACCGGTTCAAATGTTGTTACTTGGTACTTTGCCTATTCAATATCAATTGCCACAGGAAAAACTACTTTTTATATTGATGTGACCAAATGTTAAGGAGGTAAAGTGCTTAATAAAAAAGAAGAGTAGGTAAAGAGTAGGGATACCCAAGTTCAAGTCTCACTGGCTCCAATAAACATATTTACGATCTTGACAAGTCACTAAATCACTTGAAGCCCCAACATATAAAAACAAACAAACAGGCTGGGTGCGGTGGCTCACGCCTGTAATCCTAGCTCTCTGGGAGACAGAGGTGTGCAGATTGAGATGAAGAGTTCAAAACCAGCCTGAGCAACAGCAAGACCCCCGTCTCTACTAAAAATAGAAAGAAATTAATTGGACAACTAAAAATATATAGAAAAAATTAGCTGGGCATGGTGGCACATGCCTGTAGTCCCAGCTACTCAGGAGGCTGAGGCAGGAGGATGGCTTGAGCCCAGGAGTTTGAGGTTGCTGTGAGCTAGGATGACGCCACGGCACTCTAGCCCGGGCAAGAGAGCCAGACTCTGTCTCAAAAAAAAATAAAAATAAATAAAGTAAAAACAAACAAACAAACAAAAAAGAATCAGAAGAAAAGACAATCCACAGAATGGGAGAAAATATTTGTAAATCATATATCTTATTAGGGGTTAATATCACAGAATGTATAAATGACACCTACAACTCAACAACAAAAGAAATAAACAATCTGATTCAAAAATGGGCAGAAGACTTGAATAAATATTTCTCCAGAGAAGAGATATAAACAGCCAACAAGCATAAGAAAAGATGCTCAACGTCAGTAATTATTAGAGAAATGCAAATCAAAACCACAATGAGATGTCAACTCACACCTATTAGATGACTACTGCTAAAAAAAAAAAAACACACAGAAAATAACAAGTGTTGGAGAGGATGCGGAGAAATTGAAACCCTTGTGCACTGTTGGCGGGAATGTAAAATGGTGCAGCCATTATGGAAAAGAGTAAGGCAATTCCTTATAAAATTAAATAGAATTATCTTATGATCCAGCAATTCCACTTCTGGGTATATACACAAAGGAATTGAAAGCAGGGACTCAAACAGATATTTACACACCCATATTCAGAGTAGCATTAAAGAAACATAGTTTCATTAAAGAAGCAACCCCAGTATCCATCAACAGATGGATGGATAAACAAAATGTGGTATATACACACAATGAAATAATATTCAGTCTTAAAAAGGAAGGAAATTCTGACACATGGTACAACATGGATGAACCATTATGTTAAGTGAAATAAACCAGTCATAAAAGAACACATATTATAGTATTTGATTTCACTTATATAGACTATCCGCCAGCCGGGTACGATGACTCACATCTATAATCCTAGCACTTTGAGAGGCTGAGGCAGGAGGATCACTTGAGACTAGGAGTTTGAGACCAGCCTGAGCAACATAGCTAGAGCCCTGTGTCTATAAAAAATTTTAAAATTAGCCAGGCGTGGTGGTGCACACCTGTAGTCCCAGCTACTTGGAAGACTGAGACAGGAGGATCACTTGAGCCCAGGAGTTTGAGGTTGCAGTGAGCTATGATGGTGCCACTGCACTCTAGCCTTGGTGATAGAACCTGTCTTAAAAAAAGAATATCTAGATATCGTAGTCAATTTTGTGGTACTATAACAAAATACTTGAGTCTTAGTAATTTATAAAGAACAGAAATCTGTTTCTCACAGTTCTGAAGTCTGGAAAATCCGAAATCAAGGCACTGGCAGATTTGGCTTTCTGTAAGGGCTTCTCTCTGCTTCCAAGATGGCACCTTGATGCTATATCCTCCAGAGGAGTGCTGTGTCCTCAGATGGCAGAAGGTGGAAGGTCAAAAAAGGGTCAAACTCCCTATGTCAAGACTGTTTATGATGCAGGGTGAGTGAGTGAGTGAGTGAGTGAATGAATGGTGGGGGGAAGCCTCTTTATAATGGTGTTAATCTACTCATGAGGGCAGAACCTCATGACCTAAACACCTCCCAAAAGACCACACCTCCCAACACTGCTGTATAGGGGATTAAGTTTCCAACACATGAATGTTGGAGGGAACACATTCAAACCATTGCATCAGAGTACTAAAATTCAGGAGACAGAAAGTAAAATGGTTGCCGGGGTCTGGGAAGAGGCAAATCGAGGAGTTATTGCTTCATGTTTCATGGGTATGATGTTTCAGTTTGGGAAAATGAAAAAACATTCTGCAGATGGATGGTGGTGATGGTTGCACAACAATGAAATGTACTTAATGCCACTGAAATGTACACTTAAAAATTGTTACAATGGTAAATTTTATGCTATATATCTCTCACCACAATAAAAAAATTAGGAGAACAATATCTGCCTAGAATATCTCACAGAGATGTTAACACAAACAAATTTGGGGTGTAATACAAATGTTAGTAAGTGTATAGTAGTAAGCCTCCAGAATTGGTTCCCTATTTTAACCTTGTAAGGGGTTTCAGACCAGAATTTCAAGCCACAGCAGTGCCTGCCATTTTGTATATGACAATTCATCATATAGGCCGTGATATTGTTCTCCTAATTTTTTTATTGTGGTGAGAGATATATAGCATAAAATTTACCATTGTAACAATTTTTAAGTGTACATTTCAGTGGCATTAAGTACATTTCATTGTTGTGCAACCATCACCACCATTCATCTGCAGAATGTTTTTTCATTTTCCCAAACTGAAACATCATACCCAACCTTTTTGGCACCAGGGACCATTTTCATGGAAGACAATTTTTCCACGGACAGGGGGTGGTTTCAGGATGATTCAAGTGCATTACATTTATTGTTCCCTTTATTTCTATTATATTATAATATATAATGAAATAATTATACAACTCACCGTAGGTTGGGGACCCCTGACATAGAGCAGACAGCTCTGGTGCCCATGTTCCATCCCCTCCCCCACCTCTGACTAGAACTTCACCTGCAGCTCAGACTCACCTGGCGCTGACAGGGCTCTCCTCAAGGGTTCCCCTGATGTCATCATCTTACATGACTGCCGTCCATTTCTCAAAACTAAGAAACCAACATTAGCGTATTTCTATTAACTAAACTCCAGACTTTAAAAGGTTTTCACCGGTTTTCCCATTACTTTTCCTGCTTCAGAATCCAGTCCAGAATATCACACTGCATTTATGTCTCTTTGGCTCCTGTCTCTGACAGTTTCTGTCTTTCCTTGGTTTTCATGACCTTGATAGTGTTGAGGAATACTGATCAGGTATTTTGTACAATGTTCCTCAGTTTAGATTTGTCCGTTTTCCTCATGATTAGACTGGGGTTGTGGATTTGGGGAAAGAATACCACATTTTATTAGGACCACAGGATATCCACCTGATGTTCACCTTGTTCACCTGGGTAGGGTGGGTCTGCCAGGTTTCCCCACTATAAAGTTAGTACTTTTCCTTTTCCATTCTCTGTTCTTTGGAAGCCAGTCACTAAGTACAGCCCATATTCAACTGACCCACATATTAAAAGTCTGCTCTGGCTGCTGGGTTCAGACTAGATTGCAAAAAGACAAGGTTAAGAAGTAACATGCCAGGCAACATTGATGGGAGCTGAGACCAGTGTAGCCACAGAAGAGGCAACAAGAAATACCTGGCTGTCACTTCCCAGCTTTTGAGCAGAGAAGCTTGGAGCCAGTCCTGGAGGGAGATGAGAGTACCTACGGGTGTTGCAGCAGACACCACTCTGAAATCACTTCATTCTTGCCCCTCATGGCTGGGCTTAGGGTTTTATTTCCCACTACCTGGCTGCTATCTGAGGAAGGTTCCTAATGTAGATGGAAGAAGGGGAAGTTTGATTGACTCACTGAATTAGGTAATTAATGTAACTTCTAGACTCTTGTAATAATACTTAGCTTAAAACACAAACACATTGTACAGCTGTTTAAAAATATTTTCTTTATATCTTTATTCTATAAGCTTTTATCTTTTCTTTTTTGGGCGGAGGACCCAGTCTGACTCTGTCACCCAGGCTAGAGTGCCGTGATGTCATCATAGCTCACTGCAGCCTCCATCTCCAGGGCTCAAGTGATCCTCTTGCCTCAGCCTCCCCAGTAGCTGGGACTACAGGCACGTGCCACCATGCCCGGCTAATTTTTTCTATTTTCAGTAGAGAGGGGGTCTCGCTCTTGCTCAGGCTGATCTCAAACTCCTAAGCTCAAGCAATCCTCCCTCCTCAGCCTCCCAGAGTGCTAGAATTACAGGCGTGAGCCCCTGCGACCAGCTGCTTTTTTCCATTTTTAAATTATTTTATTTTATTTTTAAACTTTTTTGTTAAAAACTGTGACACAAACACACACATTAGCCTAGGCCTACGCAGGGTCAGGATCATCAATATCACTGCCTTCCACCACCTGGAAGGTCTTCAGGGGCAATAACATGCATGGAACTGTCATCTCCTATGATAACAATGACTTCTTCTGGAACACCTCCTGCAGGACCTGCCTGAGCCTGTTTTGCAGTTAACTTTTCTTCTATAAGTAGAAGGAGGAATACGTTCTAAAAAAACGATAAAAATATATGAATAGTAAAGACATAAACCAGTAACATAATCATTTATTATCATTAGCAAGTATTGTGTACTGTACACAATTGTGTGTGCTATACTTTTACATGACTAGCAGCGCTGTAGGCTTGTTTGGTACACCAGCATCGCCACAAACACGAGTAATGCATTCCAATACAACATAACAATGTCTAACATCACTAGGCAATAGGAATTCTTCTGCCCCATTAAAATCTTACGGGATCACGATTGCATATGCAGTCCGTTATTGACCAAAACGTTAAGTGGCACGTGACTGTGATTTATTTATTTATTTATGTTGTGTATTTTCTGTCTCCTCTCTCCACCTCCCCACACACCCCAGACAACAAGAAATCTTATCTCTTCTGCCTGCTACAGAGAAGAGTGTCTGACATTAAGTAGGGCTTACTGAAGGAATGAATGAATGAATGAATCTCTCCTACCTGAAATCCTTATAACTTTTAACTCTAAAACTCACTTTTGATCGTTCGTTCTATGTTCAAAACAAAAATGACCAAGTAGAGAAAGCAAATGAATATCTGACAATACAAAGTTAACTTGTCTTCCAGATATACCAGATAGATATTTATTCAAATACATGAAATAATGTATGTGAAAAGTTATTCATTCATTCTGGCTTTATTTGAAGTAACAAAGCATGGAAATAATGTTATTGTCCATTGGTAGGGAGAAGTTATGCATTCTAGTATATATATACAACAGAATGTTATTAAACCATTAAAAAAAGAGGAAGCTCTTTGTGTATCGATAGGAAATGATTTTGAAGATATATTGTAAGTAAAAAAAAAAAAAGCAAGATGTAGGCAGTGTTAATAGTGTAGTATCACATGATTAAATGGGGGGTAAAGAATGTTTATACATCTTTGTCATACATGCATAAAATATTTCTAAATGGTCACAAAAGAGCTAGAACTTCATTGACCGGGGAAATTGGATGTTTTAAGGACAGATAGCCCTTTTTTAACTTTTGAATTTTAAACCACATGACCCTCTTACCTATTTTAATCAATTAACTAATTAATTAAAATGAGCTTAATTAACTTTTAAAAATGGATCTACACATTATGCAATGCTGCCTTTAACAGCCACTTAAAAATAATATGAGATTGACAACCTGAAATAGCATTTTAATTTTTCCTTTTTATTGTTTATTCTAGATCATGTTTGTATAGTTTATCTCATTAATAATTAATGACCTTTTAAATTTTAGATATCATATATATGCAAAGTACTGAATTTATACTTCAAAGTGGATTACTTTTATAATAAGGAAAACTACTGGAGTTAACATTGTCTGTCTAAATCATTGCTTACCACCAGTTAGATGACTATATTCAGAATCTAGACTGGTTTATTTTAGTTTATTTGATTTATTGGGCCTGTCCTGGAATCCACAAAAGGCCAAGAAGCTGTTTTATGTTATTTTAATTTTAATTTTTTATTGGAGTATAATATATACAAAAAGTATAAAAGTTGTAAATGGACAATTTGATGACTATTCATAAACTGAACACTGTCATGTACATAACACTAAGATAAAAAAAAAAAAAGAACATCACCACCACCTCAATCCCTGCTTGTCACTCTCCTGTCCCCTAGGATGATCAATATTCTGACTTCTAATAGCATAGCTTAGTATTGTATGTTTTGTCCATCACATAAATGTAATTTTACAGTATTGCCCTTTTGTATCTGCCTTCTTTACGGAGCACTATATTCATCAGATTCATTCCTATCGTAGTGACGTCACTCACTCTCATTGAGTATAGCATTCCATTGAATGAATATGCCACAATTTATCCATTCTATTGTTGATGGGTGTTTGAGTACTTCCCAGTTAGGGCCATTTATGAATGGGCTGCTTTGAACCTTCTTGCATATATCTTTTGGGGGAATATTTGTATGGATTTTCACCTAGGAGTGGAATTGTTCGATACAGATATGTGCAGCTCTGATAGATACTGCCAAACATTTTTTCTAAACAGTTGTACCAATTTTCATTCCTTCCAGCAGTGATGAGAGTTCCAGTTGCTCCCTGTTCTCCCCAACATTTCATATTTTTCATTTTAGTTATTCCAGTGGGTGTGCAAGGTATCACTGGAAGCTGGTTTTTGGAAGTACTAATTTTTTTCAAAAATTTTTTAAACTGGATAGGTTACAAATATCAAAAAAGTTGAAACTAGAAAAGTACAAGTTAAAGAGAACCCAAGCCTGCACAAGAGCAAGATCTGTCTCTGCAAAAAATAAAAAAATTAGCCAGGGCCGGGTGCGGTGGCTCATGCCTGTAATCCTAGCACTCTGGGAGGCTGAGGCGGGAGGATCGCTTGAGCTCAGGAGTTCGAAACCAGCCTGAGCAAGAACGAGACCCCTTCTCTACTATAAATAGAAAGAAATTAGCCAAACAACTAAAAATAGAAAAAATTAGCTGGGCACAGTGGCATGTGCCTGTAGTCCCAGCTACCCAGGAGGCTGAGGCAGGAGGATTGCTTGAGCCCAGGAGTTTGAGGTTGCTGTGAGCTAGGCTGACACCATGGCACTCTAGCCCAGGCAAGAGAGTGAGATTCTGTCTCACAAAAAAAAAAAAAAAAAAAAAAAAAATTAGCCAGTTGTCCTGGCGCATGCCTGTAGTCCCAGCTACTAGGGAGGCTGAAGCAGGAGGGTCACTGGAGCCCAGGAATTTGAGGTTGCAGTGAGCTATGATGATACCACTGCAATCTAGCCTGAGTGACAGAGCAAAACCCTGTCTCAAAAAAAAAAAAACAAAAAAGAGAGAACCCTATTATTATGTATATCCTTTTTTAATATTTGGGGTTCTTACAGGCATGTGTTAACTAGAAAAAAATATACGTTCCTGCATTCTTGAGATTCAGAAGTTGTTGGGATGACAATTTTGCTACTCAGCCCTGTGTTATTACTTTGCTAGTCAACAGAGGACTGTGTTTTGGTAACAATCTTTAAGTCATGTAGCAGCCCACCCGGAATAAGTGCTTTGCATAGACGAAGATTTCTACTGTAAGCACCATGATAAAACCTCTCAGTAAATCCTCTTCAGAGCCAACTGACTAGTAAAACAGTTCTCTGCAAACCAACAGGAAATGGAAATAAGAAAACAGCATGGTTTTTTTGTGGGAAGAAATGGGAGGGGAGGGAACCTTTGATTCCAGCGTGGTAGTGGTTGTGAGTTTCCCATCAAATGTATGATCTTCAGTGTGGTGCTGGTGTCTAAGTTTCCCTGGGTCAGAAAACCCATCTCATACCACTGTAACCAGATTTTCCCTGAGCTGCTGTTGATCTTTTCTTTATGTCACCATCTCTCCCTTCCCATGTCACACACCCCACCAACCTGCTGCGTATTTCCTCTGCAGGGTCTAGACCAAGTCACAGGGCTGTCCCTGGCATACGACTCCCAGATCGAGAACTACCTGCTGGAGCCAAGGGACCACATAGACACTGTGTACCAGCCTCCTGTGAAAAAGGGGATCTCAGCATCCACTGCAACCTCTTCCCATTCAAAAATGTAACAGATGTCTTAGTCCCTCTTTCAGCAGCTCACAACGATGAGGAAAACCAAGATTTGAGTGGCAATTCCAAGAACTTGATGCTTTCCTCTTCCAATGCCCATCTAGAACAACAACAGAGTTTCAGAATGACCAAACAACTCAGGGATGACACACAATCCAAAAGTCACGGTGTATTCGGTGGGCGGCAGCCTGGACAGGGCAGACTGTTTTCTGTTGGTAGCTGATTGTATTCCGGTAAATCTGAATTTCTCCTGACCAGGAGAAGGGACTTGTGTGGGGCCAGGTGAGTGGGAATGGCCATGAGTCGGACGAAGTTATAAAGAGTTTGGGAAGTGTTTTAGAAAAACAATTTACTGAAAAGAAAGTAAAGAATAGCTCTAAAGAGCGTGGCCTCTGGCTTTATCCGGCCTGGGCTGAAGTACCCCCTCGGCTCTGTGCGTACTATTGATGTGATCTTGGGAAAGTTCTCACCTGACCTCTGCAGAGCTCAGCATTGTCATCAGTGAAATCGGGTTGCAAAGTCCCTGCCTTGTGGGGTTATTGTAAAGATTGCATAATGCTTACAAAGCATGCAGCACAGCCAACTCCAAATAGTAAGTGTTCATAAAGTTATAGTTATCTGCTTTTTTAAAGAAAAGCAGCAGAAGGGCATGCGACAGGCTAATTATCCTGTTAGAAAGCATTAAAGGAAAGACAGAAGAGAGGGGATTTCAGAGCTAGAAAGAGAACTCAAGGCGCAATTGCCATGCTAGGAGGTGTCCAGAATTAGCAGGAACATTGGCTGGAGGACTCCTCTGTGGAAAGCCAAGAGACACTAGCCAAGCCAGCCAGTCTGTGAGCCCTGAGCGAAGCGTTTTTACCTGCGGTGGAAGGAAGCCCTGAGCAGCCCAGCAAAAACAAAAAGCTCTGCTGTTTCTCTAGGAATGAGGGAATTGGAAGCAAAGGCCCAACGCTGGGCAGAAGTTGGAGGCATCAGCGGGAGCCAGGGGCACTGTCAGAGCCAGGCCGAGGAAGGGTTAGCTGACCGCAAGGGACGGCAAAGAAAGCACTCTGGGAAAAGGCTGTTTTGTGCTCTAAATTTATGCCAAGCCAATTGCAAAAACAAAGCTGAAAAGTCACCTACCTTCAACTTTTAATTTTATATATGAAGAAACCAAGGCCCTTTAAAGGGGAGTAATTGTGTGATGTGTTTTGATATGCCTGGCAGGTTGAGACAAATGCTTGTGTGTGGCCATTCAGGGCAGTAGACAGAAGGAACGGAATGCTCAGCACAGATGAACCAAGGAAAACCTGTGGACTTGGAGGGAAGAGTTTTAGAAGGAAAATCCACTCCCACCGTCATTTTATTATGACCCCAGGTAGTGGTAATGAAAAATAACTGAGGTTAATGGCAGCAGGAAAATATAAGGCAAGTGAAACCTACAGTTTGGGGGCTAACTGGCAGAACATGTATTTGATAATCACAAATATACCTCTGTTTATAGCAGAGGTTGCAAACCCAAATGCCTTGAAGATAAGGTGAATGTGTGAACCAGAACAGTGTAGGGCACCTGGACGTGGTACAGACTAGCAAACAGGAAGGATGGATGCTCTACATAAGGCAATTCGCATTCAATTTTTAAAAACCACTGGCCCAAGACGCCTGGCTAGCTCAGTTGGTAGAGCGTGAGACTCTTAAAAACACTGGCCTTGCCAAAGGAAACACAGAGATTGGCTCTGTCTCCATGTCACCAGTTTGCAAACACTGTTCTGTACGGTGTTAAAACAAAACATCATTAAACATGGTGTTAAAACATAAAACCTCATTAACATAGTGTTGAACACAAAACGTCCTCAATGGTTCAAGGCTAAATGAAACATTTTTTAGTCTAAAAAGGCCTATGAAAAGTCAGCTTCATTGTAAAGGAGATCCCAATTGAATAGAAAATGAAAAGTCCTAACATTTTCCCACCTACATATTGATAAAAGAGATATTTTAGCACTCATGTGTCTGTCTCCTCCTTAGGAGAAAAAAGAGGCTGGGGAGATATCCTTCCCCTCCAGCAGCAAGCATAGTGTTTGAAATATTTTATTAATGGTATTTAAGGTCAAGCTCAACGGCTCACTCCTATAATCCCAACTCTTTGGGAGGCTGGGGTGGGAAGATTGAGTGAGGCCAAGAGTTTGAGACCAGCCTGGGTAACATAGCAAGACCCCAGTCTCTGCAAAAAATATATTTTTTAAGTTAGCCAGGCATGGCAGATCACACCTGTAGTCCTAGCTACTCGGTAGGTGGAGGTGGGGGGATCATTTGAGCTCAAGAACTCGAGGCTGCAGTGAGCTGTGATGACATGACTGCACATCAGCCTCGGTGACAGAGTGAAGCACTATCTCTTTAAAAAAAAAAATGCTACTTCATAAACATGTGTTGAATGAATAAATAGGGTTATAATAGAGCAAAGTACTACCTGGAGACAGAACAATAACTTCTTTTTTAAGATTATAAGACTAAGGGGGTAGCTCTCCAACTCTAATGCCTCTCTTCCCCTTCGGGATTTATTTTCAAACCCCAATATCTTTGTACAAGGCCAACGACTTCAGTCTTATGACCTCTCTCATCTCATTGCTCTAGCAGAGATCAGAGACCATGGGCAGCCTTCCAAGAACACTTCTCCACCCCCATCTTTTCCAAAATGATTTATAGGCAGCTGTTGAAATATTTTTGTTTTTCCTCAGCCTCTCAGTTTCTTTGTCCTAACTCTCCCAACCCTCCCACCCCAAAGTAGGTCCATTTAAAAAAATCTTATTCGCCTACCATTTCATAATAGATAATAATATCCACTTATTACAGAACTCACTTCCTCAGTGGTATCCAAGCAGACTTTTAGTTTTTTGGGAACGGGGCAAGGGAACTTCATTTTTTTTTTTTTTTACAGAGTAATCAAGTTAAAACAAAGGAACATCAGAGTTCACTGTAACTCCCTGACTTCATGGTTGTTGAGAACAAAGAGGGGTGCCTACCCCCCAGAGTTGTGAGGAGTAAATATTGTGTATGTAAAAGGCTCGATTAGTGCCTGGCACACAGTAAGCACTTGGTGAACAGTGGATATTGTTATCTATTATGGAAACGGTAGGTGAAGGATTTTTTTTTAATGGACCTACTTTGGGGCAAGGGTGTGGGAGAGTTAGGACAACAACCCGAGAGGCTGAGGAAAAACAGAACGATTTTGAGAGTTGCCTATAAATCATTTTGGAAAAGATGGGGGTGGGTAAGAGTTTAAAAAATGAAAATTCCCTACATTCAAATACAAATCCTTTTATATACATATCTGTACTTAGATATGCATAGAGTTCCTCTGAAAGGATAGTAGTTATCAGGTAATAGTGGTTACCTGCAGGGAGGGGACTTGAACTGGAATGGCAGCTGGGGAAAGACTTTTAAAAATGTTTGTCATGTTTATATTACCTATTAAAATTCATAATTCATTTTTCAATTTAATGTTACTACTTGAAAATTTCTCCCAAGTTTTGTCAAATTTTGACACAACTGTGCAATAATGTCTGCTTTCAGCCTTTACTGACTGTCACAGTCCTGATGCCGCCCCCTGGTGTCTGTTACCCGCCAGTGCAGCTGCTCCGGGCAGTGGGGCTGCTCTGGACCTGTTCATCTCACCAATACTCACCAGGTTAATATAATACTCCAAAGCCCTCACGGTAAAAAATCTAGGTACTGTGAAGGATGACAGTATCTCATGCCTCATTCTTGCTGACCCCGGCTAGCAGTTGGGGGTTGGGAGTGGAAAGTGAAAAATTATTTGAGTTACAGTGTATCCTTTCGTCTTTTCAATTTTTTCCATTTTAAACTTGACACACTTTTCGGAAGCGAAAGGAAGGACTTTTCTACTTTCTCAGTTGTATCTCAAGCACACATCGTTTTGGCAATTAAATTTGTATTAATTTATCATCTGCTACAGTAATTTCCTTCTCTGCATATGTTGAAATGGAGGTCGTTGATCCACATTCAGAATTTTCTCGTGTGCTTTTATTTGAGTAAAAGGTTCTGAACTCTGTTTCAGACTATTTAGTTGTTCTATATGCTATTTAATATCATGCTGTACATTTTTTAAAGAAATGTTTTCATTATTTCAAAATCAATATGTTCTCATCGTACAACTATTTTGGAAAAAACAGTAAAACATGAAGAATAAAAAAAAACCTTTATACATAACCTAAACATTTGTACCCCCATAATATGCTGAAATTAAAAAAATTTTTTTAAAAAGCCCTAATTTCACCATCAATAGATAACTGCTGTTAACATTTGTATTTCCTTCTAGTTCTTCTAATGCCTGTATGCTTTTATACATAGCTTTCATGCTGAATTTTGAAGTGATCAAAGTACATTTCTAATTGCACATATAAACGTTAAAAGCCTATCTTGGTTAAATATTACAAAGATATTCTTATTAGAAACTAGTGCATTATCAGAAACTGCAAGGCATGCTTGGAGGTAAGGGTAGGTCATTTTGAACATTATTCAGGATTAGTATAGGCTCTTTTATAAACGCCTTGTTTTTGCAGGTGTCCTGGTTCTGCAAAAAAAAAAAAAAAAGAAAAGAAAAGAAAATAAAGAAAAAAAGAAAAAGAAAGAGAGAAAAATGCCTTATTAGTGCCCAGTTATACTGAATGTGTATTACGCAGATCACACTTCCGGCTGAAGTTTCTTCCAGGACATTGCCTCCTCATTCCATAATCTTGAATCCTTGACCTTTGACAAATATTTGGGCACTGAACGGAATTGTTAAGAGCCTCTCTGGCGGGCTGATCAGGGTCGGAGACCCTTGAGGGGCAAAAAGGGACAGCGCGCAGGTAGATTTGAAACCTGAATGGTAACCTCTTTTTCTTTCTTCTCTTATTTTACTTCTTGGTGTTTCCATCCTTTTGGGAAAACAATCTCGATCATCTTGGCAGGGCAGGTTCCCAACAAGCTGCGGGCCTGAACAAAGGCTGCTGGGCGTGTTCCCCGCCCGAGGCCCGCGTTGGACCGCGCCGAGGCTCGGAGACCCTCCCCGCGCGGAGCTGCGGGTATAAAGAGGTCGACAGCCACCGCCGGGCAGCGCCGGGCTTCGCAGGGGGAAGGCTCGCCTCGTCGGTTGCATCCGTGCCCGCTACCTTTTGGACACCACGAAGATGGCACCCGTTGGGGGCAAAAAGGCCAAGAAGGTGAGTCGCCAGCGGACCCGAGGGCACTCTCGGTCCCGGCCCACCAGCTCTGTACCGCAGCCTAGGCGAGCGCAGAGGGCCCCCGGAGCCCCGCTGTGGACCCCCTCCTACCCCTCCTCCGACCGAGATGTGCTTCCAGAACTTCTCCTGCAGGACCCCAACGCGCCTCTGAGCCTCCCTTCTCCTGCCCACGTCTGGCGCGCCTCTCTCGCCCCTCCACTCCCGGCCCCGCTTTGGAGCAGAGTGCACCCTAGAGCCATCTGTGCCATCCTTGCCTCCCACCCAAAGGCACCCTCTGAGCCACCCCGACGCGAGGGCGTCCCCAGAGCTCTGAGACTCCCAACACCTTCTGTGTACGGTCCTCCAAGACTGGAAAACTCCCTCTGAGATGAGTTCCCGCCCCCAGGGCGGCGGCACAGGCTGGCGTCCCGCCGCGCGCGGGGATGCTGGGTGTCTGCGCCGCCGCCGCGAGCCCTCTCTGCGCCCCGCGCCGGGACCCGCGCCGCTGCGTCTCGGGGCCACTTCCCCGCCAGGTTCCCGCGGCGCCCGCCAGCCGCACCCAAGGCCCAGGCGTTGGTTGGACGATGGTAGGTTTTCACCTGCAATTTGTGTCCGCGATCACCAGAAAAATGCGCCATGCGAGCCTCAGAAACACGATTTAAGAAAAAAATGGGCAGAGTGGCTGTAAGATATTGAGGAAGGGCTGTTAATAAGCTTTTAAAACCCCCAAACCCAGCAGGTCCAGCTCCTGATTAACAAGCCCATCTCTTCGCCTTCCCAGTGGCTTGTTGAGACGACTGGCTTCAGTCCAGACGGTCGGCCTTCCTCTAGTTTGGGAAATGGGCGGATGGAGGGACTGACTGCGGGGGAGTGTGGTTGGAGGCGTGGGAAGAGACAGAAGGATGGAGCGAGGAGGGAACATACCCGACCCTTTGGTACCAAAACGCCCAGCTCCAGGCCCGGCGACAGAGGCCCCTAGGAAGCGGTGGGGGGCGGACAGGGCCAGGCCCACTGTATGCCCTGGCTGTAAGGACCGCAAGAGCGGGTGCGCCTCCCATCCCCAGTGCCCGCCCTGCTGGGAAACCACCCCCCAAAAGACCTCCACACAGAGCAAAGGTTAAATATTTTAAATGCCATGCAGCATTAATGGATACGTGTTGACGGCGTGAAGTATTGAGATGACAAGCGATTATAGGCTGTCGTCAGTTAAAGTAGGTTGAGAATTTCTACCAACCCCTGAAGGCGCTAAATGAATAGTCCGTGTAGACGGGAAAGGATGATTCCTACAGAGATTTAATTTGTGTGTGTGTGTGAGGGGGGTGGTGGTATTCACATAGCCATGGATTCTAACCCATTCCCTAAACTCATACTTAGAAAATTTAACATTTTAAAGAATTATCTTTAAAGGATTATCTAAGCAACAGATTGTCATAAGATTAAAAAGAAGTTTCCTCAGGACCTTGTTTCCATGCATATATCAGTGTTAAAACATGGACAATAATTTGTCTACACATTTGAGTTTAAAATTAAAATATATGTTACAAAGCTAACACAAGTTCATTATAAACAACTAGGGGAAGCAGAAAGAACAGTACCTGCTACATTTTAATGTATATTCTGCTAGATTGTTGTCTAGGCAAATATGTACCTTTTAATTTAAAATATATACTGTTTTGTAATACTTTTGCAAAACAGTATCTTTTTTATAGCACATTCCACTTTTTAAAAAACCTGCTTAGTCTGGGGTCAGAAAATCCTGAAGTCCAGGTAATTAAAACATGCAGTAGAATCTAAGAGATAGTATTTCCAGATGAAATTACTCAGAAAATTTATGAGCAACATGGTAATTGAATCACCACCACCCACCCCACCCCACCACCAAATATCAGCTGTTTAGCTGTACCAAGTTTTAAAATGTTGTTGTACTAAAGTTTGAGAACACACAAGTTCAGTGAGAGCTGCTAACTGCCAAAATGTCATGAATAATTTCACCCAAATGAAAGTTAGTAGCAAAGCATACATTACGTATGTGACCCTTTCTCATGTTTTTGATATAACTGCACTGGCAGTGGTACACACACACATACACACACAGGCATAGATATACACATATACATGTTGTTGTTAATTGGGACATAATAAGCAAAGTTGTAGTTTTAAGATATAGCATTTAGATACATTGTAATCATGACAAATGCTGGATTTCAAAATTATGTGTGAGTCATTCTATATTTTTGTAGTTGCTTGTTATCTTATGGACTTTCAGGCTTGAAAATTTTTTGATCTGCAAGGGATGTTAGGGAACATACGACATACCCTTCCCATTGCTTTAAGGCAAAAATGTCAATTTCCTCTCTCTGAGCACTGGCTGTCCAAATGGCATGCGGAGGGGGCAGTGGAGGCAAAGAGGATTAAAATGAGGAAGGCTCTAAGAAGGTGGCAAGGAATTAGGATGTAAAATGCTATGTGTGAATGCCTCTCACAGATTTATGTAATGCTTATTATATCAGCATTTGTTTTACGCACGTTATTGCTGGTAAATGGAACACAATAGGTAAGTACATCCCAAGTTATTCCTTTACACAGTTTTCTCAGGACTGTCTCACTCCCTACGCCCATTTAAAATCCAATCTAGATATCATTTAAGAATGAAAGAGTCAGGACGTCCTGTGGTCCCCATCTGGGAGACGTTGTGTAAATTACTCAGAGACTCTGAGCTTTAATTCCTCATTTGTTAAAATCAGAGACAGAGACCTAAATTGAATGTAGGGTACCTTTTATTTTTAAAGTCTACGATTCTTTGAAATTACAAAAAAATGGCTATACCAGGAAATTACTTTCTAGTTCACAAAAGTCTTTAAAAATATTCCAAAATTATCTGTTGAGCATTAATAGCAGGATGATTATTGCATAGTACTGTAAATGGAATAGGTGTGGAGATTGGGCTGGAAATTCATTTACAAATGCTTTATTTACTGGTCTCTTTCCTGTTCTTGTCATAGAATGCGGAATATGCATGCTCATAACCTCCTGGACTTTGCAACATAGTTATCTATGTGGAAACTGAATTTTAACATCAAAGATACAAGTCTTTGAGTGGTTTGGCCACCTTTGTGGTAGAATCTTTTTCAAACATAACATGCTCCCATAGTATTCTTCAAACACTCTTTAATGTGTTTTGAAAGACACCTCTTCCCCCCTCCAAGCACATATACACAAGTTTTCATTATATTGATATGAGCATTGTGGTTATTTGCCTTATAGGTAGCCATAAATTTATGTATTTAAAAAATGTATACACTTGGATTTTTTGGAAAATTGTGAAGTAATCATACCTCTCAACAATATGTTAACAAAAGTAATAAAAATGAAAAATTATCTTTAAAACGCAAGTAACTCCTTTTCCCCCCTTATCTGTAATATTAGGGCATCCTAGAACGTTTAAATGCTGGAGAGGTTGTGATTGGAGATGGAGGGTTTGTCTTTGCGCTGGAGAAGAGAGGCTATGTAAAGGCAGGCCCCTGGACCCCAGAAGCCGCTGTGGAGCACCCAGAAGCAGGTTGGTGCAAAGCTCTATTCTACGTTCTCATAAAAGGCACTGTGTTGACCCAAGTCTAGGAGTGTATCATCAAACGGGTGAGTTCATGCAACATTTTCCAAATCCGCGTTATTGCCTGCTAGGCACTGGGCTAGGTACATGAGTGTAAATTCACACATTAGATAAGCACAGTGGCCCTCTTTGTTGCTGTCAGCTATCTCACTCCTAGTTCCTGCCCCTCACTCCAGATGAGTCTGGAACCTAGCTCACTGCCTTCTTCTCTGCTCCTCCCTCTCTTGCCAGTCTAGGTGACTTTGACCTCCATGCACATGATCCCTCCAACCCCAGCACCTTGCCTGGGAGTGCCTTGATCTCCTCCTCACCTCCTGGGAACTCTTCTTCCACCTTCATGTCAGCAACCCGCTCCTAGGCTTTGCCATCACCAGAGCTCCCCACTCTCTGACCGCCTCCTGTCTTTTCTGCACGCTCTCTGTAGTACTCCCACCCCTCAACCTCATCAAGACCCTCAGTCCTTTGTCCAGGTCAGTTTAGCGTTTATTATCCATTCTCCCCCATGTGTCTGGCCTTTGCTCCTCACCCACTGCAGGTTCCATGGCACCACATCGTAATGACTGTCTTGCAGATAAGCTCGCCCTCAACTGTATATTTACCAACTAGTTAAATTCATAGTATTCTAGCCCAGCCCTATTTAAATCCAGTTATCTTCCTATTCTGCATCTGAACCCACATACCTTATTCTCACTCTATTTTTTGACTAAGAATCTTTTATCGCCAGGAGGGTAAGTGGGGTAGAGCCTGAGGGGTAAATGCCATCTTCCAAGACAAGGCAGGGTCCCCGAGCAGGAGGGAAGCATTAATCTCTGAAAAGGGAGGAATGGGCCATTTCTGCAGGCCCAGAGAGTTCAGGGGGATCTGGATGTTCAAGGATCTTGGGGAATCCACCCTTAGGTCTTCACCCCCTGCCTCAGGGTCCCAGTTCTTCCCAATCGAGGCCCTGACTGTGGCATAGCAGGCTTGCCTGGCTGAGAGCTGTGCTCCTGTATAACTCAGTCCTGGGCCAAATCTTCAGCTCTTTCTGCTCTCTAGCTGCAGGGGATGAATCTCTTTATGTGCCACCCAGGAGACCCTCAGACTTTCATACTTTGCCTTAACTTAGGGACAATTCACCCTTAGCCTTGCATTGTCTTTCTCCAGTGTGTTGATGGTGCCCCACAGTAGCCATCTGATTCCATAGTCCTTGTGTTTACTACTTCCCCTGAACCTCTCAGACATCTGAGATACTGCACCTGCTAGTGCATCCCTTCCACGGGCGGCCCGCTCCCCACCTCGGCTCACCAGAGGGGAATGCTTTTAACAGTTGCACCCCTAGAGCATTCGAGGAGCTAGCAGTGCTGCTGCTACCACAAGTGATGTGTGGGTGCTCGTTACTGGCTGGCTGGAGGGAATCCAGCTCCAAAATGACACTGTCAGAGTTGTTTCCTAGAACTGGTCCTGACTCCAACTGTTGCAGGTCAGGCCACCCAGGAGACAAATTCTGAAGTGGAGATTTGTGTGCAGAAGTTTTATTAGGAAGTGCTTTTAAGAAACAATCCCAGCCGGTCATGGTGGCTAACGCCTGTAATCCCAGCACTTTGGGAGGCCAAGGCAGGAGGATTGCTTGAGGCCAGCAGTTTGAGATCGGCCATAGTGAGACCTGTTCTCTTCAAAAAAATTTAAAAAATTAGCTGGGCATGGTGGCACGTACCTGTAGCCCCAGCTACTC
>CAUYSK010010664.1:0-27491 GCA_963575035.1 Avahi laniger
CAAAACAACAAATGTTGGCGAGGATGTGGAGAGACAGGAACACTCTTACACTGCTGGTGGGACTGCAAATTAGTGCAACCTCTGTGGAAAAGAATTTGGAGATACCTCAGAGAACTAAAAATAGAAATACCATTCGATCCAGCAATAGTGCTATTAGGCATCTACCAAAAAGAGCACAAAACATTCTACTATAAAGACATCTGCACTTGAATGTTTATGGCAGCACAATTCACTATTGCAAGGATGTGGAAACAACCCCAGTGCCCATCAATCCATGAGTGGATTATCAAAATTTGGTATATGTATACAATGGGATATTACTCAATTACAAGAAACGACAGTGATCTAGCACCTCTTATACTTTCCTGGATTAAACTTAAGCCCATTATCCAAAATGAGGCACCACAAGATCGGAAGAATGGGCTCCACTTGTACTCGCCATCAAGTTGGTACTAACTGATCAACACTAGGGTGATCACATGTTAGATATACTCTCCAGGGATTACGGGGATGGAGGGGGGCAAATTTACAACTAAAGGACACGGGGAGCACTAAAGGGAGGGAAGGGCACGCCTTTAACCCACACTTGGGTGAGGCAAAGACATAAAGTGTAACTAGAATGTTTGTACCCTCACAATACCTTGGAATAATAATAATAAAAAAAAGATAGAAAGAAATTAGCCGGACAACTAAAAATATATAGAAAAACTTAGCTACACATGGTCGCATATGCCTGTAGTCCCAGCTACTCAGGAGGCTGAGGCAGGAGGATCGCTTGAGCCCAGGAGTTTGAGGCTGCTGTGAGCTAAGCTGACACCACAGCACTCTAGCCTGGGTGACAGAGTGAGACTCTGTCCCCCAAAAAACAAAACAAAACAAAATAAACAAACAAAAAGAAACCCAAAACAGGGAGGAACCGTGGGGAAAGGGGAAGTCAGGAAGTGCGGTGAAGGGGCAGGTACACAGGGGAAAAAGGATGTGACGTCACAGAGGCGGTTTACTCCACTATTAGCAATGCGGTTTATCTGACGGGGAAGCAGCACGAGAGAGTTCTTCCTATGGACCTGTCCATGCTTTCTTCACTGGCTATCCCAGGCCTACGTTAGTCCTACCTCAGTCGTTGGGGATTGACAAAATTTTGAAGTTAAGCCTAGTGAACATGGACGCCACTGAGGAGAGCCCGGTGGACATCGAAAACCTGGCGGCGACGGAAAACCTGGAGGAGAGCCAACCCGCGGCCCTAGGCGCTTCAGTCACATCAAGAAATAATGCAGGTATGGACGAAGATTTTACTTTACCAGAGGGCAAGAGGAAGCGGAAGGGGTTCCTGCCAACAGAGTCGGTGAGGATCCTCCGTCACTGGTTGTATGAACACCGGTTTAAGGCCTACCCTTCGGAAATGGAGAAGCGAATGCTGTCTGAGCAGACCAGTTTGTCTTTTCTGCAGATCTCTAACTGGTTCGTTAATGCTCGCAGACGCGTTCTCCCAAAAATGCTTCAACAGGATAGAAACGACCCCAAGCGGACCACCCAGCGCCACCAAAAAGGCAAAGCCCCCGATGCCAACCCCCTTCAGAGCACCAATCCATCAACGCAGGTCAAATCGGGTCCTAGAAGTTCAGACAAGGTACAATACCTGCCCCTGTGCCCCCTGCCAATGGGCCAGGAGTTAAGAGAGAAGCTGCCAGATCCAGAGTCTATACCAAGGCAGAAGCTCACTCGGAAGGCCCAGCGAAAGAAAAAGGTCAAGATTTCCACCATCAGACCCTCGTCTTCCCCAGAGCCTGTGTCTCCAGAGGAGTACAAGGATTTCAGCAGCTTCCAGCTCCTTGTCGATACAGCTGTACAAAAGGCTGCTGAACTAGAGCTACAGAAGAAGCAAGAGCCCGATCCATGATTTCTTGTATCCTGAAAAAGGTCAAATAGTAAAACCCTTGTCTACTGTGTTAGATCCATTTATGCTTACCCCAACTAATTTGTGTGTTTACCTTTTATAGAGGCATCTTTCCTTCTAGGGGTTTTATGAGAACCCTTGTTAGCTATTGGGACTCAGTTCTGCCAGATAATTCAGTGTTTGCAGTGGAAGACACTAACTTTCTCTCATGATTAACACTGCAGCAAAGATCTCTGTTCTGCTTCCTCTTGGATTTAAACTCTTCCTACTATCAGACTAATACATCTTATTAGACACCATCCTGAGACTTCAGAGAAGAATGTTTTTGACTTTGTAGCCGAGTTTGTTAGTTCCAGGGCTGCTGCAGATACCAGGTCACCCCTCTTTTCTCTCTCTCTCTCTCTCTCTCTCTCTCTCTCTCTCTCTCTCTCTCTCACCTTCCTTGTTTATTACCATAAATGACAGAAAGAAAGCCTCTATAAAAGATGGCTATAACAGCACTGGCCTCATTTTAATGGTGAAATTTTTGTAAACTTTCAACCCTTAAGTTTCTCTTTGTACACTTTATTGATCATTTGTAAGGAGTAGTCAGTGCAAGGGGCTGATCATGAGAGCCAAAGTACGGTGAATTCCTAAACATTTTTTGGATAAAAGTGAACTCTTTTTGGGGGAACTAGTGAAAAATCTACAGTAAAGATAAGAAAATTCAAAATGTTAATTTTTTGCTGCTGGTTGTTGGTTAGTTGGTTTTTAGAGAATAGCTTTTATTAGTTTTAATTATCTGCATCAGAGGAAAAAGGTAAAAACAAAACTAAAAAGCAGAAAAACTGGCAAAAAAATTCCCTGGAAGAAACCAGAGGAAGATAATTTTATAAAGAAAGAAAAGAAAAGAGGAATTAATCTGTAACATGTTTGTAAAAATGATAGTAGACTCAGGTATTCTCCTGTTTTGTTTTTATCTTTATACTACATTTATTTTTCCTTTGAAAATGCTAGGTAGGAGTGGGAGTGGGAATGTCAAAATCTTCAGGCCACTCCCACATCGAAATAATCCTATTGTCATATAAATGTAGCTTTTCCTCAAGTACAGGCAGATTTTCAGTAGAATAGGAACAGAAAGATACTTTCTAGAAAGTTGTAATTTAGATTCTTTGATTTTAGAGAGCTGAAACCTGAGGACTCTGGGGCTAGAATTTGGACTCTAACCAATTCCTGCTCCTGCCCTAAAGTAAACTAGATTTGGTGGTGTCTATTTCTAGGCCCCCACGTTTTATTTTGTTATAGCATTATTGGCAATTTTCAATACAAGATACCCTATCTTCTTTAGGCATCTTAAAAAACAATAATCAGAGGTTATTACTCTGGATATCATAAGTTTCCATGTTACCAGGAAGGAAACAGGCCCAGATTCCAAACTGCTATTTCTGAAATAAAGTAAAAAGGAATTGAGATTTCTAAAATATACGTGGATTCAGTAGGATTTAGAAGGGAGAAGTAAATAATAATTATTATAACATTATTGAGGAGGGCCCCTAAATACTAAAGGAAGCTCCCATACCATTGCTTTCATTGTTCCTGGCAGAAACCATTTTCTGCATATAGAGTAATAGGAGGCTCTTATTCATGGAAAGGAATTTTGTTATCTGGATGGGGAGATGTCTAGGCTCAACCTATGCACAAACTCCTGGACCGTGACTACTTTGTCCTCTAACTTTTATGTCTGACTGGTCTTGGGACTCAGGCTCAGTTTAAAATGAGCTATTACTGCAACTTTAGTGCTTGCGTCTGAAAAAGGAAGTTTCTTCTTGTTCAGCCTTTTCTAGCTTGGTCTGGAGTCTGAGTTCGGTTGGATTATTATAGAATGATTATTGTAAAACTTGTTGTAAGGGGAATATGTTGGGCTGACAGTGATATTCTTCCATTTCCATTGTGTACTTTTTAATTGTGGATTGTGTGCTACAGTTGTGTTATAGTTCTAACTGCATAACGTGGAAAGTGGAAGGAACTATTATTTGGTTTTGTGCTACGAATACGGAGAAGTTTTTTTTTAGTTAAATTAAGAACTATATAAGAAAGAACTTTTATTTTTGAAGTTTTTGTTAAATAAATGTTTTTCTTTACTGTTTTTCATAAAAAAGAATAATTCACTGTGTTTGTCATTATCCAGGCTTTAACCATTCTGAAGTTACAGTTTCTCTACACATATTCTTTTCTAGGAGTCAAGCTCTGAATGTTTTAATCTCCTTCACTCTGTGGAGAGAAATGGGGATAATGTTCTTTATTTTTTTTTATTTCTGCATATTATGGGGGTACAAATGTGTAGGTTACATACGTTGCCCTTGCCCCCCCGCCCCCGAGTCAGAGCTTCAAGCGTGTCCATCCCCCAGACAGTGAACATCTCGCTCATTATAAAAGCTACATTTTAAAAACCTAACCACCGATTTCATGTTATTTGAGTTTAAGAACTATGTAAAACCTGATAGAGAAAAGTCAATCTCTAACACCTTAGTTTTGTATAAGTGAAAAGGTGACTATAGCATTGAGAAAACAGCTTGGTTGGGTTATTTTCTAGAGGAAGATACATTTTTGTTGATATCTCTGTAGTGAGGGAAGTGTAGATTTAAGATAAATGTGAAATCCATAGGGTGTCTCTAACAAGGAATAAAGCATAATTTGTTATGAATGAAGTTGTTCTTTTCAGTGATTCCTTTGTCTCTCTGTCTCTCTCTCTTTTGGATGGTATAAAAATGAGACACATCAAGGTGTATTCCAAGAACCTCATGTTAAAATTATTCTCAGAAAGGGATGGCACTTCAATGTATCTTAACCCTCTGATATAGAAGCACATTTATAAACGATTTAATCATAAGAGATGTCTTCACTCTTGTGTTCTTTCACAGATCTCAAAATACACCAGATATGCAATACCAGGGATTTTCCTTTAGCTTATTTATTTATGAAGTCTAGAATATCTTCTACATTTATTATAATGTGTTCTGATATATGCAATGCATCTAAACGAAGGGAAAACATGAAAGTGGGATTCTCTTGGATATTTTATGAAATGAGGGCTAAGGCAAAGTATATAGTCAATCTATATACTAATGTCCTCAGCCAGCCAGGGCATATTTTGTGTGCCACGATTAAATCACTGCAGTAAGTTTCCTGTACTTAAAACATCTATTTTTGATTTTGAAATATTTCTCAAGTCTTATATTTGACTAATTTTAGTTGCTATGTATATTTCATCTATCATATTTCAAGAAACTAGACACTTGCATTATTCCTTTTGAAAAATGTTTGCTTGTTCATATGTGTTTATTATTAAGAATTTGCCGTAGACCTTTTGACATTTTTAGTTCATCATGGTAAAACAAACACAATAAGAGCAAGGTAACACGAATTTAGCCATTAATTCCCAGGTTATTAGAAAGAAGTCATATACTTTACAACAGGTAAAAAGTAATTGAAGGCAGATCAAAGACTGTGGTTTTTCCCCATAAAGCGTATAATTATAATAGGTTAAGTAGTTACAGATTATTACTTCGGTTTTTAGAGCTTCATGATACAGAACACACTGAAGCATAATCAGAAAGGACTTCAAAAAATTATAAATAACTAAGCCAAGATCAAGTTTAAAGGAAAAGTAAAATTCTCTGGCAGAAACCATTAAAGATGAAATCTGTGAGATCTAACATGGTTGTTCACAATATAGTTTTGGTACCACTTATATAGGTAGAATGCCAGGCTGGATAGTCCACAAGTCTAATCAAAAATGGCCCTTAATACTTTCTATAAAATGTAAATTGGGAATATAATAAATATGTTTTAGAACATAACCTTATTTGAACCTATTTTGAGCTCATTTCATTTTCAATAATGTTTTAATTTTGTTTTAGCAAGTATTATTAGCTCAATGATACTGGTGATATTTGGGGCTTTTAATTTTGCATTCTATATAAAAGAGACAATAAAATGGGTGACTAGTGTTTTTTACTAAATATTCTGAATGTTTTAACCTGTTATACCCATTTATATTAAATGATTGCTCTTTATAGGATAATTATATATGTTATATAACATAAAGATCTTAGATATTAAAATCCTAACCAGACATTAATGAATGTCTTGGTTCACTGTATAATATGATGAAAAATTTATAATATATTCTTACTATTACTATCCTTTGTAAATGCAAAAATTCTTTCCTTATTATCATGAATATAGCATAAAGAATCTTGAAGTTCAGTCCTTAGCTTTTGAGGATATAATGTAGAAAAAGATCAATAAGAAAGTTTTGAAATAAGTAATAATTTTATAAAAGATACCAAAGAATAAAAATTCTCTTGGTGCATGCTCCTATATATTTAATATAAAGCAATTATATGAACATTAATTGTCACTTCTATGTCATGATACAAACTTTCACTCTTTTACACTTAAAGATATCCTCAGTTTTGTGAATTTTCCCCAGTTTATCATTAAGTTTCAGATAATATTTTTAGGAGAATATTGAAGAATATTAATAAAAATATAAAATTAAAATAACTCAAAATATTTTATGAAATTGGAGTAGCATGTACAACTATGAAGTAAACTTTCAATAGAAGTATCTGAGGTGATGACAGATATTCTGATACATGCTCCTCTTTGCCAGACACATGTTAATTAGAGTCTGCTAAACAAAGGAAAGTAATGTTGTGTTTGAATTGCATCAGAAGTATGTGTGCATCTATGTGTGTGTATGTGTATGCATTAGTTAGAGAGACTGAATCCAAGAATACAACAAGAAAACAAGCTTCACGCGTCACTTTCAAGTCAATGGAGTGTGTTAGGAGAATATCCACTGGAAAGCAGAAGCTCAGTTGATAAGGCACCCATGAGATTTTTTACACACCACAGGTATTTCATAAAAATCCTGGAGAAGAATTTGACCTTTAATAAGCAAAATGATTGCAAGAATTTATGACAAATATATCTGGATTCTATAATACCAAGATACTGTAAAAGCAGCTGTAGTGAACATATATGGATTTCAGAATATAAAAGTTACTTTTCCTGAATAAATATTATATAATTTTGAAAGTATATGAAAGAAAAAAGATCAAGATTTTTATTTGGTTAAGTGACAAATTGACTGAATACAAGAAACTAAGGAAATTAGCTTAAAAGTATTAACTATAACATAGAAAAATTATAAACACATTAAATAAACCACTGTGTATAATAATTTAGGGAAATTGCATAGCTTTCCAGGAAAATTCCTATCAAATTTAATTATCTGTTTACAAATATGTGCTTCCGATAAGCCTTGCCTATACTTCAGACTTAACTATAATCATCCCTGGAGTCAGATATGGTTCATCCTTCCCTGATATTTTAAAACATTAAAGGAGTATAAGTGGAATTCACAATCATGGAAGTAATGAAGTAGGTGGTCTATAAATCTCAGCTGCTTTCAGCTAATGAAGTTAAGACCCTTCACCCCCTGCTGTCCATTAAAGATAATGTTCTTCCAATTCTTTTTTAGTTATTTGTGATGATAGTCCAAAATGATAATTTTGGCATAAAATGAAAACATGATTCATCAGTTATGTTAACAATGAGCTTCATTGTTAGAGTTAGCTCTTGTGAGTATCTAGCCTGTGTTTGAATGCAGAACATGTGCAGCACTGAATGTATTACCTGTCACAACAGTTCCTCAGGCTGGATAAATTATATCTCTAAGTTGGACAGTACAAAGGTAATTCTATTGCCATATGTGTGCCAAAGAGATACTGCTATAACAGGGTACATTATCAATGAGGTGTGTCTATGTGATGCCTATTTTCTTCTTCCTACAAAATTTGTAGAATTCTAAGATAGAGCTTTGCCAGAGCTTGAAATTCCCATGTATGTTAAAGTACCATTCCAAGTTCGAGTAAGATCCATTGCAATCTTAGAAAGACTCAGGTTTTATATACGTGCCCTAATATTTATAAGCAGCCCATCAAGGGATTTGGAGTGAAACATTTATTTTTTCTTTCTTGCTGGCTATATATTGTATTGCCTTCAAAAGTAACTTTACATGTTATAATCAGTTCATACTTAAATATTTCTACTCATCTGTTTTGTAGAAGCAAATGTCTTTCAAGGTTTCAAGTTCCTCTATAAGCTTCTTGTTCTGGACTTCCAGCACTGCCATTCGACTCTCCAGACATTTTACATATTCTTTCTTTAGATGTCGACATTCTTTTGCAGCTTCAATGAAAAGAGTAGAAGCAAAAGGGCAAACAAAACATTTTTTACATGCTATTGACAAACAGATTGAAGTAAGCTTGGTAAATATGACCATGGTTGCATTCCAAATCTTGGAATGACATTCCCAATTCAATTTCAAACACTAAGCCAAACTGGATTCTTAAGGGGTCACAGTGTCCCTTCCAAAAGTCCACATGGCAATTAGTAGAAGTGCTGCATCTCCTGCCTTGATTAGAGTTCATAGTAAACAAGGTCCAAGTCAAAGACAGTTACTCTGCTTTATGGCAATAAAGATCTTTGAGGGCCTTGAGTTCCTCAATCAGAGTCTTGTTTTGGATTTCAAGCACAGCCACACGATTTTCAAGACATTTGACATATTCTTTCTTCCTCCTGCGACGCTCCCGGGCAGCTTCCCTGTTTTTCATTAGCCTCAGCTCTCGTTTGCGTGTTGCTTCTTTTGCTAGCTACTGGGGACTATGCAAACTTCCTAGCGAGGCAACCATCGCCACTCCCTGTGATAAAGCAGTAGTAGGAGCTCGGATCTGGTAAATTGTCATGTCACCGGTGATGGTGTATTGCCTAGTGCTATTCCGATATATGCTAGTCGGTACTGCCATGGTAGCGATGTTAGGTGGGGTTCCTTCTTCCTCTGACTTTTCTTCTTCTATCTTGGGAACAGCAGGCACATCAGAAGAAATTTCATTCAGTATTTTTCTATAAGAGGGTCTTCGTGAAAAGATTTCTCTACCTTTATGAGACTCAATTACACCTTCTGATTCTGCAGACTCATCTGTCTCTGCAATTGTTGCTACCTGAACAGTCTGTATTTGTGGTGACTGAATGACCGATGGCTGTGGTGTCTTAATTACTCCCTGGACATGTACAGTTTGGCCCGAGTTACAGCTGGGGATCCTCTTCCGGTGCCTGATCCAGCTACAGAAACCTTGTCTTAATATATTTTTTCCTGCCACATTTGCTCATTATTACGACATTTGTAATCAATGCTTTGCTCCTGTCCCATTTTCTTCTTTATTTATCCCACCGCGATGGGGTTTACATAGCAGACCTCATCACTGATTACGGACCGGAGGAGGAGGAGACCTCCAGCCCTCAGCAGCTCAGGAGCGGCGCGGCCATCCAGCAACCCAACGCGGGTGCCAGCGGCGGCCCCACGTAGGCCCCACATTAGCTCTGATGCGGCAGCCAAGGCCTCCCAAATATTTATTTTGTAAAGCCATAAGTGAGCAAGTACATCTCTAAATGCATCCAAATGAATAAAAAAACATTTTAAAATGACAATTTCAATTCACAGAATCTAGTTTCTGAACTTGTTCAAAGGACTATAGTTTAGACGTAATCGTCCCCTTGCCAACTGCAGCAGGCAAATGCTTCCCAATGTTTTCAGAGACAAATTTGATCTAAATGCCTAAAAGTATGTGAACTGTATAGGATGTTAACTAATAACCTTTGGAATATTTTAAAATGACTTTTTTTCTTCATAATAACTGACAAAGTCATATTAAACCAACACCATCAACCTGGTATATTTATGTTAGTGGTGGCTTTTCCAACGTTGGTACTAGCTAAACGGACCAATATTCTCATTCAGTGTAACAATTTATAATTATATAATGAATAAAAAAAATGAAAACCCTTGTACATAAAATGTCTTCATTATACCACTGATCCAAAGATAGAAATAAATTTAAAAAATAGACTAATTTGCAGTCCCACCAACAGTGTGTTCCTTTCTCTCTGCATCCGTGACAGCATCTGTTGTTTTTGGGCTTTTTTTTTTAACATTTTGATAATGTATTTTATTTAACTCATTGTATCAAAAATATTTAAATGTTAATGTTTTAAAATTATTGAGATTTTGCTTTTTTTATAAATTGTCTTTGAAAAACTGTATATTTCATACTTACAGCATATCTCAATTCAGACTAGCCACATTTGGAATGCTCAATTGCCACATGTAGTTAGTGGTTACTGTACTGGACAGTGCAGATTTAAAATTCTGCCCAGACTGAGCGTACTTCATGTTTCTCCACTAAAAGATGAGGCCCATCAGACGGAAGCATTACTATATATTACTCTAAGTCGCTGTACTCCCAATCAAGGCCTTGAAAACAATTCTGAAGAAGGAAGAGGAGGCCTATGAAGTTTCGGCCAAAGAGTGAGAATTTCCTCTAGATACTAGACCTAGACAACCCTAAACTGATCCCTAACTTGCTGCTGCATCAGCTTTTAACAATCAGATTCACAATGCCTCAATGACACATTTGAACCAAAGTGTCTCCAAATTGTCCTCTGGCCAGTGGGACACCCACCACAAAGACTTGAAAATTCACCAAAGGGACAGCATCCTGGTGAGAGGGCATCTAGCCCTGCCGCTCTGGTTCTGGTTGGGGCTGGGCACCACTTGCCATTTGTGACTGAAAGGGGCTGAAATATACTTGGTGCAACATTAGACACCTTCTTGTGTTAGATTCTAGCATCAGTGAGAATCACATGGAAGGAAAATACTGAGAAAATTGTTAACTGACACATTTCCACAAACTAGGAGATTATCTTTAAAAAATCTGTTCAGAGAAGGAAACACGAGTATTACAAGGGAATTAAAAATACCTGACATACAGGGGGTACTAAAAATGAAGGCACTAAAATGATGAAATTCCTATAATAAGTTCATAAACAAAAAGAGGATTAATAATTAAAAAATAATTATTATTCATATAGACGGGCATAATTTTCACATATTGCATCGATTATTGCCTTCTTATAGCCCATCTGCTACTAACTAAAAAGTCTAAATAGGCAACTGGAATGTGGAACTATATGGTGTGTGTTAAGATAAAATATTTCAAAGTAGAGACAAGGAGATGTGTGTGTTTGTGCGGGGAGTGTGAGAGGAGAGAAAGCAACCTATGATAAGAAAGAAAGAGTCAAAAAGAGATGAAGTTATAATGTATATGCACTTATTGTGTCTGAATGTATGTGCTAATCAATTTCAAACAGTATGTCCAATCCTGACCCTCTTCCAAAACCAAAAAGAAAAAAAAAAAAAGAAAACACTTCTGTAATACATTTACAAATAAAGAAAATGAGAGAACAGAATATTAGAAAATTTGACTATAGTCTCCAATTTCACAAATCAAATTAGTGCTATATATAAGATGTGATTATGGTCATTCAGTTTCAAAAACTTGTGTTTTGCTATCTGGAAGTGTACACTAAAATGTACAATCTCGAAGCAGATGCAAAATGGCCCTATTTGGCTGGGAAGAGATACTTGAATAAGACTAAAAATTGATGTATTCAGTGACCATAGATTCAACTTTGGAGATGTAGAGAAGGAAAAATATTTTCCTCTCCAGTTGTCATGATTTATTAGCTGAGATTACCTATAACAAAAGACAGATTAATAAGAAGAAAAGCAAACACGTTTAATAACATGCATACTTTCTATATACATAGGAAATAATCCAGAGAAAAGAGTAAATCTCTAGAGTATATCTCAAAGCATTGTCTTAAACTTCAGCCTTAAATAGCACTGTTCTCTAAAACAAAGCAAGAAGGGTGTTGAGAAAGGCCCACTCTCATGGCCCCAGCATCAATCCCCTCTAGAAAAGCATTGTTAAGCATGAATGAAGTTTGTTATGCCTTCACCACTGATTAAAGAGTCTCTAGTGATTTAATGGTCCTTCTCTTCCTGGTGGAAAGAGGAAAATACACTTAGAAATGGAGAGTTCCTTTATAGATGTAAATTTCTCTTACAAAAGAGTAAGTTCTCAGAGTTTCTGTTTTATCTGGACTTTCTTAAAATAACAGCTCAAAACAAACTTTATGCCAAAAAGGCATATTTTGGGGTGGCACATTCTGGTCTCCTACAGTCATATTTTGGGTGGCTATGCCTGAACCTCATCAGAGACATTGTAAATTGCTAAATTATTTCACAGACCATAATGTGAAAGAGAATCTTCTCATGTACATCTACTCATGCAAGTTAAGTGTTTTGTTCAGATTTAGTTGACATAGTCTTAGGAACTACCAGTGTAGAACCTCTTAGTCTTCATAATACAAGACCAATGATTTCTTCAATACTTAACTTCTGATAACATTTTGAATATTGTTAGTAGAGGAGGAAAACCAGACCTAAAATTTCAGGAATAACCTGTAGTCAATATTTCTTAAATATATATAAGATTGATAAATTGAGTAGAATGCTTGGAATATACAGTGCCATATTCATAAATGATACTTCTATGGAGTTATAAGACTTTATTTGAAAAAAATGCACTTACAGTATTAAAAACTATACAAAAAATACCAATTATTTGGAACATTAGTTTTTCAAAAGAAAAATAATCATTTAGATATTTCTTGACATATTAATTTATTTTTACTTTCATCCTTCTAATCTAAGTTTTGTTTCTCATCTGCTGCCATGAGAGACTAGTAAATATTAGCCATAAACATCTGTGCTAATTTTGTGGTACCTTGCCAAATAATTATATATAACGCATATTCATTTTATAAAGAAATAATAAATGTTTTTGAGCTTTACTCTATGAATATTTTTTAACTCACCTCCTTAAGAACATGCCTTTCACAATCCTTGTTGACCAAGTTCTATTAATATTTCAGAAAAAGGTGTAATAATCATAACTGATCTGTAATTGCAAGCACAGTTTCCTAGGTGAATTAATGAGCTAGTGGTATTGATTATAGTTGTAATCGATAACATCAATGGAATTAAAAAATGAAAACAAAACACATGACACAAAATAAGTGTGTCTTATTAACAACAATAAAACATTCACTGCCTACTGACAAAGGGCTAAGAATTTACTCGATACTTAGTATCTCTTCTTAGTTGGCTCTGTTACATTTAGATGTAAACAGAAGACATTAAAAGATTAAAGTGTTACGAATATAATCAAAGCTATGTTATTGGAAATTAAATTACTAATATCATTATCGTGTGGCTTTTGGATGAATTTATACACTGTATTCTTTTTGTTTCTGAATATTTTATTCCTATGAATTAAGGAAGCCACTTGACAGCCTTTCGTACATATATATTTTAAATTGGCATCAAGTGCAAAAAAGGTATCCTAAATATTGAAGTATGGACAAATGACATAAGGTTAAAATTTAAATTATAACACAGAATTATTTCTATGCAGATTTAAATTTCAATAAATCACTTTCATTAGGGGAAAAGTATACATTGCTTTCTATAAAAAAATATTTTACTTTCTTTTCTTAGTCGAAACTCTATCAAATGACCCAAATTCATCTGTACCTAGCAGTGTATGCGCCTCGACTGTTTCTGTCTCTTTCCATAACAAAACTATTTCTACATAATTAAATAAAATTTATTTTTAGGAAGAATTCAACATTTTCTGTATAATGCCTTTTTTATTCACTCTCACTATACTGAGCTTCATTGTAGTTCTGAAAGCAAGATGATTATCTAAATCTACTGATAAAAAGGGATCAGATATACTTAGTTAACCAGTTTCACAATGGTAGTAGACTACACATAGAGGTGAAAGCAAAACTTCTCCTTTGCCCTCAGAAGGCTCACTAAAAAACCAACTTACAATAAAGTATATTAATAAAATAAAAAATATCAAATTTATTTAATGTGTACCCCTGGGAATCCCAGAAAATAAGAATTCGACTCCCCAGTGGAGTTCAGGAGCTTATATGCCTTTCTGGCAAAATGAATTATGGGAGGCGGGAATGAGGAATTTTATCTAGGGGCAGCAAAGGAACACAGGGGAGAATGAATGGATGAAGAACAAAGATTAACTGGTAAATATTTCCCTTTTGGAATTTATATGATTCTGAGAGAAGGGACACTATCTTATTAAAAAGTGTGTTGTTCAGGTGTGATCATATACCTGGTCTTACAAGAAGGGGGCAAAAAGTACAATTATTCTCTTAGATGGATCGGGATCCCAGACAGATAAAGGAATTTCAATGATTTGGGTAGAATCCATGGTGGTAGTGGTGGAGGAAGGTCAGTTCTTAAGGTTAAAATATCATCTTTGGGGGGGTAAAAATATTTCTAATTTCCTTCACTATGTCAATGGAAAATAACCCAGACTTTGTCAAATAATTTAAAGAGGTTTACTCTGAGACAAGTGTGAGGACCATGGCCCAGAGCTACACCCAAGAAGCCTTGACCAAATCAAATCTTGGTGGTTGGGTTACCGTTTGGTTTTATATATTTCAGGGAGAAAGGAATACAAGTAAAGACATAAATCAATACATGGAAGGCATACATTGGCTTGGCCCAAAAAGGCAAGACATCTTAAAGCAGGGGATTACAGCTTATAAATGAGTTTAAAGATACTTTGATTTGTAATTGCTTGAAAAAATGAAGCTTTGTCTAAAGGTTTGATGTGTTTTAAGTTAAGGAGTCTGTCAATCAGAGGCAAGCCACTGGACATAAACCAGACATATGCCCAGACTCAAGTGATCTGTTAAGCAACCTGATGACCTGCAGGTGTGATTTAAGCTTTATCTTGTATAGTCTTAGGCTTATTAATGAGTTACAAAGGACATCTCCAAGAAGAGAATAGGGGGCATGATGAGGCTTGTCTGACCTCCAGCAACTCAGCTTTAGGGTATTTCTGGAGTTTTTTGGCCAGGAGGGGGCCCATCCAATCAGCTGGGGAGAGACTTAAGATTTTATTTTAGTTCAAAGCTATTAATACATATTTATCTCTAATTATATTCTTCTTTGGGATATAGGTACAGCATTCCCACCGCCCCCCTTATCCATGGAGGATATGTTCCAAGATCCTCAGTGTATGCCTATGATTGCAGATAGTACTGAACCCTATATATACTATGTTTTTTTCTATATAAACATAATTACAATGAAGTCTAATTTATAAATTAGGCACAGTAAGAGTAACAACAATAACTAATAATAAAATAGAATAATTATAACAATATACTTCAATAAAAGTTATATAAATGTGGTCTCTCTCTCTCTCCCCAAAATATCTTATTATGTGTAATATTTTCAAACCATGGTTGAGCACAGGTAACTAAAACCTAGGAAATCAAAGTTGCAGAAAAGGAGGGACTAATTTATTAGATTTTTCTTCTGTTTCAGTATATATTCATCAAAGTTAGCATGCTCACTGAAAGACCAAGATGAAATAAAATTATCTTAATTAAAAATAACAATTATAAATGAAGTAGAAAGGCCAAAATACTGACTGGGACATTGTATTTGTAATATAGGAAGAGTAATATTAACACTTACCTGCGTGTGTATATTTCCAAAGTTTAAAGCTCAATGAAATTGCAGTATCTTGTTCAATATTACATCCTCAGCATAAAACATAGTGCCTGGTACATAGATATTTCTCAATAAATGTCAGTTGACTGTTGAATAAATGTAAGAAGGAGTAATAGTAAAGAGGAAGAATTCTCTTCTTTATTCTGCTATATTCAGCCACTATTGCGTGGGAAAAGGAGTATATTAAAGTTTTTGTGGAGAGTATGACAACCAAGCATACCAAAACCAAGAGTAGGATATACATTTCCTAAGTCTAAATTTCCTCCAATTTCCTGCCTCTGTCACATTCAGTTCACAGTAGAAATCCACATATATGGTAGTTCTATTTTTATTTTCCTGAGGAACGCACATACTATCTTCCATAGCCAAGATATGAAATCAACCTAAGTGTTCATCAATGAAAAAATGGGTAAAGAAATTGAGTTACATATATACAATGGAATATTATATACCTACAAAAAAGAATTAAATCCTGTCATTTTCAACAACATGGATGGAACTGGAGAATATTACATTAAATGAAATAAGCCAAAAACAGAAAGATATATCTTCCATCTTCTCACTTATATGTGGAAGCTAAATATTAAAAACAATTGTTCTCATGGAGATAGAGTAGAAAGATGCTTATCAGAGGCTGGGAAGGGTGGTGGGAAGGGGGGGCATAAAGTAGGAATGGTTAATGGGTACCAAAAGAGTTAGTTAGAATGAACAATATTTGATAGCACAACAAAGTGATTATAATCAACAGTGAGTTAGGATGTACTTTAAAATAACTAAAAGAGTGGAGTTGGAATATTCCTAACGCACACAAAAAAATTACATGTCTGACGTAAAGGATACCCCAATTACCTTGATTTGATTAATTCATATCTTATAGCTGTATCAAAACATCACATGTACCCTATAAAATATACAACTATTATGTATCCATAATAATTAAAACTAAAAAAATTTTAAAAAACCCAAAAACACTCCACACATAGAATTCATTCATTCATTTGTTGATTTATCTGTTAATTCCAGAACTACATAAAAGATTTTATTTGTTCTCAAGCCTACTGGCTTACGTATATCTGAAGATTCTTCATTATAACCTAAAGTAATCTAATTGTTACAAAGGGATTTTAATTCCATTTTGTAGAAACAGAAGAGAAGAAGTGAACAACATAGTTTTTCTCTAACTATTTGAATATACTTTTATCCAACAAACCATAAATTATTTAGTACAATACAAAGACAAGAATATTCTTTACCTTCTTCCCTCCTTTCCATTCCTAAATGCACCAAGCCTTTATTCAGAATGGTTACTTGAATATTCTTTATAAAATCACTTGCAACTATTCAAAGTTATTGCCAGGCAATCAAACTTTATAATTTGTAAACTTCATAAGTGCAAACATGCCATCATATAAACAAATAACTGAAAGAGAAAGCTTTCTCCATTGTGTCAGTAACTCAACAGCAATTTGTGTTATTAACAAGGCATGGGCTTTTGAAATAAGCCTAAGTCTGATTTATCTGTTTTTGTTTTTTTTTTTTGTCTGAGGCACATAGAATTCTAACAAAATTTGTTCTTTTGTTAGTAAGTAACACATTAAAAAAACATTTTACTAAGTCTACATTAAAAAAGAAAGAGAGCCATAAAAATATTCTGGTAATGAGTTGAACCAATTAGTGGTTAAAATCAGTGAAGTTCATTTAATTCAGCAAAGAATGAGAGCTGCTAAAGACTCAAGGCAGACATACTGTGTCTAGTTTCATGCTCAGAGGGGCTGGGGGGAAAAAAGATTAATTTATGCCATTCTTAGATGGATTAAAGTCATTTGGCAAAAACTGTAAAGTTTCTTTCTTCTCCCTGTTTCTTGAACATAGTCCTATTTACTATCAGACTATCAGACTGGAAAGTAAAGAGGGGAAGTAGCTAGAAGAGGGAATAATTCATACATTATTCCTGCCTTTGGTGTAAATATCCTGTGCACCTGCAGCTCTGGGACAGTTATGGAAATAGAAGTGCTTAGAAATTCAACGCAAGTTTGTAAAATGCATGTTTTACCATGCAAATCATGTACTTCATACACCTGTACAGAGTTAAGCAAAATGATTTATTTAGGAAAATATCTTAATTTCATACATTTTTGTATTTTACATTTGTGAATGAATGACAAAATTACATTTTTTCCATTCTAAGTGTATTTCAGAATACTGTTCAACTCAGCTTTTTGTGTGTGTTGAATGTGGCAAAATGAATTAGAGTGGGGGACACAAAAGAGCTGTGCATTAATGAGTATTCACATAGAGCTGCATTCAGTCATTTGCATTTTGGTACATGAATAGCAAGTGACCATTCATGGTGCTAAGTAGGCAAACATAAAGGTGAGAAAAGACAGTGATTTAGGAGAAAATGAAACAAGACGGGGGGGGGGGGAAGCAGGGGGAGCTCTCTCTAACATTAGGGCACTTTGCATTTGCTTAATGGGTTAACAGAGGATCTAGCTAAGTAAGTGTTAGCAAACCAACACCTCTTCTTTACAGTACTTCTTAACCACATGAGCTCAAGAGATTCACACTTCTTGGGTGATAGGCATTTCAGAACTAAATTGATGGGATCCTGTTGCTGGGAAAAAATAGGTCTTGGTTCTCTATTTTGGTATGAATATGTCTTTCTATGTAGAATCTCCCAAAAGCTTTTAATAAGCACCCACATTAAAGAGAAAAAATACAATAATTTTGCTTAAACCTTTATAAGACACTGTCATTTTTTCTGATATATGTACTGGGATTTTTTATGTAGGTGGTCAAAAAATATATTTCTTATTTTTGTTTCCATTTATTTAAGAAAACTTGATTGAGTTTCTTGTGTGTGCCATATATTATGATAGGATAAAAAACTTCCTATAAGAGATGCCATTTAAATTAAAAACTGAAAATGGGTTAGGATAAGCCACAAACATGGAGTTAGGAAAATTCAGACTGAAAAAAGTGTAAGAGTGAGAGTAAGGTACATCCATTACATAGATACAGTACTAAAGAACTAGAGAATAAAAAGCAGTGACAGATGAAGCAGGAGACAAACAGAATAGAGAGATGGAGAGAAAAGGTGAAAGAAAAAGTGATAATTATTACTTGTTTATTAGGGAATTTAGGTGATATCAGAGGGAAAGAACCTTTTTTTAAAAAAAAAAAAGCTAGTCTTCCTTAAAATGAAGTTTTACACATGAAGTTTTTCATTAAGTGAGTTCACAATCAGTAAGAAATGGAATAATAGCAAAGGACAGAAAACTTTTTATGAAAAAAAATTTCTGCTTTGGACCATACAAATTGATTTTCATAGTAAAATAAAAAATGCATGTGCTTCACAGGACATATAATAATTCTAAATCTATGGCTATCAATCATTTTTTAGTTATTTTCCACCTCCTGTTCCAAACTACACTCTCAACACCATGAATATAGATACTGTGTATTTTTTGTTTTCCACAATATATCTATATCTATATATTTATATATATATCTATATAAAAATTAACATTATTTTTAGAGCATATTAGATACTCAAATATTTCTGAAAGGAAAAGTGAAAATTTAAGAACAGAACTGGCAGGATTTTTTAATAGCTACATTCATGTTCAGTCTATATTCAATTTGTAATAAGAACTAAATATTCATTGGTTCATTAACTGTATTGAATATTTATTTTGAAGTTTTTCCCTTCCTGTCAGTATAAGTTCCTGGAGAAACCAGGATATAATTAACTGTATTCTCAAAATTAAAAAAAAAATCAAAACAACAATTCAAATATATCTACAGGATTCTTCTGGCTTCCACTTAGGATGTAGAAAGGATGAAAAGGAACTAAAAAGGATGAAAGGAACATCAAAACAAAATAATGTAATTCCACATAAGCTGGAATAATGTACTTTAAAAAAAATCTACATGGGAAATGAGGTTTCAGTGCAACCAACTATCATGAAATCTAGAGAAAGGCAGAAACATCCCAGGAAAGATGGAATGAAAGCACTTGACTACATGGATGAGGCAGGTGCTAGAAAATAGGTATCATACAATGTAGTAAGAAAATCTGTTATTTTTTACTAGATTGTTAAATGTTAAGTATGTGATAGCTTTTAAATATATTAAAGGATAACAAAAATATTTCGCCCTTGTTGGGGCTTAGAAAACAATACCCCAATATGAATAAGCATTTTCAAATTAAGCACCATATTTCTAAATAACTCATGGGTAAAAGAAAAATAAGGGAAATTGGAATGTATTTCAACCGAAACTACATGAAAACAAAGCACATCAAAAATTAAAGAATTCAGTTAAAATTATATTAAAATGAAAGTTGCAGCTTTATATGTTTATATTAAATAAAGAATGAAAACAACAAATCAGTAACATAACATTTCATCATGAGAATATAGAAGAAAGAGGAAAATAAACCAATTCTGTCAGAAAAAAATTAAATAACAAATAAATTAAAATAGAAAAAAAGAAAGTAAATGTGTGTTTTTATCATAAAATTGAAAATTGTTTGACTATGTTGACATAGAAAAAGAGAAAAAACAAACTATTAAAATCAAGAATTAAGGAGAAAACACTAGTCCATATTATTCAGAAATTAAAAGGATTTTAAAGAAATACTATAAAAAACTTTAAGCTAATAAACTAGACAAATTAGATAAAACGGACAAATTCCCAGAAAGACGCAAATTACAAAAACTAAATACAGGAGAATAGGAAATCTGAAAGGGCCTATATCAAATAATAGAACTAAATTACTAATTAAAAATCTTCCCACAAAGAGAATCTTAGGGCAAGAGAGCTTCAGTGTAGAAATCTTGCTAACTTTTAAATAGGAAATAATACTAAGTCTCTAAAAATTCTGTAAAAAAATAGTATACTAAGAAAAAGTCTACAACTTCTTTGATATGAGATCAGTATTACCCTTTTACCAAAACAAGAAAAAGACCTTAAAAGACAAAAAAATTACATTTAAATATACTTCATGAATATAGAGCCACAATTCCTAGAAAAATATTAGCAATTCTAATCTACCAATATATAAAAAGGAATAGCAACCATTACTGATTCAAATGTATCCTGAGAATGTAAGGTTGGTTTAAATCAGAAAATCAATAATGTACTACAGCACATTAATAGAGTAAGAGACAACATCCACAAAATTACCCCAATAGATTCAGGGAAAGTATTTGATATAAATCAAACAACCATCTGTAATAAAATTTCTCAACAAACATGGAATAAAATGAAACATCCCCAACAAAGAGCATATTCAAAAATCTACATTTCATTTAAAATAGTATCAAAGAGAATAAAAAAGAAGGGTAAATATGGAGACTAAATTTTACAAAATGTTGAGGGATATTAACATGTAAATAAATGTTGACATTTCATATTCATACATTGGAAGACTAAATATTCTTAAGATGGCAATTCTTCCCAAATGGACTTATAGTTCAATAAATGATTATCAAAATTCTGACAGTCTTTTTTAAATGAAATTGAGAAACAGGTATTAAACATTGTAGAAAAGTGAAAAAGACCCAGAATATACTTCATGAATATAGAGGTACAATTCCTAGAAAACTACTGTTATGAAAAAAAAAGAAAAACACTGGAGGATTTTTCACTTTCCAAGTTCAGACCTACACTATCAAGACTGTGTGTTACTTCTATATGAATAGACACAGAGGTACAAAGAACAGAATTTAGCGTTCAGAAATAAAGCCTTATATTTATGGTCGATTGATTCTGGGAAATGTTAATAAAGCCAATAAATAAAGAAAATTGAATATTTTAAAAAACGGTGCTAGAGTAATTGAATAACTTACTGTAAAAATGGATGAATGTAGGCCCTTGCCTGACTTCACTCACTTAAAATTAAAATCTTTTGGAGAAACAAACATCAGAGCTAAAACTACACATTTTGAATGAAAACATAAAAGAAAATATAAAATTACTTTTTTAGCCTAATGTTTCTTAACTAGGGAAGATTTTGGCACCACAGGGCACATGTGGCAATTTCCAGAGGCATTTCTGATTCTCAAAAACAAAGATGTGTATTTATCATCTAGTTGGTGGGGACAAGGGATGCTGATAAGTCTCCTACAATGCACAGGAAATCCTGTCAAAAGAACAAAAAAATTCTGGCTCAAAATGTCAATAGTGCCATTATTGAAAAAGTTAGAATTGGGCTATAATGTCTTAGAGTTGACACCAAAAGCATGATCCAAAAAACGTAATGAAGTACACTTTATGAAAATTCAAAACATTATGCTTTAAAGCATGTCATTTAAAAAGTAAAATGACAAATCACAGACTGAAAAAAAATTGCAAATCTGATAAAAGACCTATACCTGAATATAAAAATAACTACTACAACTCAATATTAAGAAAAATATAATTAAATTATGGGTAAAATATTTAAAAGACATTTTACCAACGAAGATATTGAATGACTAATGAGCATATAAAAAGGCTGAACATTATTACTCATCAAGAAAATGCAAATTAAACTGCAATGAGATAGCACTTCACATGTACTAGAATAGTAATAATCAAAGTCAGACAATAATAAATGTTGACAGATAAGGATGTGTATTGATGTATCATGAACAAATGGAGTTTAACCAGGGAATGAAACTACTGGTTCAATATTAAAATAATCTGCCAATATAATTCACTATATTTTCATCCTAAAAAAGAAAACCATGTGATCATCTCAATAGAATTAGAAAAATTGACCAAATTCAGCATCCATTTTTAATAAAAACTCTTATAAAAATTGAAATAGAAGTAAACATCCTCAATGTGATAACGGTTTCTACAAAATTATAAAATAACACTACATTTAAAAGTAAAAGCTCTCCCCAGGGCAGGCATGGTGGCTCACACCTGCAATACCAGCACTTTGGGAGATCAACTTGGGATGATTACTTGAGGCCAGGAGTTTGAGGCCAGCCTGAGCAACATTGTGAGACCCCATCTCTACAAAAAATAGAAAAATTAGACAGGCAGGGACTGCATCTGTAGTCCCAGCTACTCGGGAGACTGGGGTAGGAGGATTACTTGAGCCCAGGATTTTGAGGCCACAGTGTGCTATGTTCATGCCACTGCACTCTAGCCTGGGTGACAGAATAAGACCCTGACTCAAAAAAAAAAAAATGTAATTTCAAATTCTTAAGGTAGCAGAGGGCTAAGAAAAATAATAAAATAACAAAGAATATATTCCCCATAAAATTGTATACAAGGCAAGAATGTCCACTTTCACCACTCTATTCCACATTTTACTGAAGTTAATAGTGAGTGCAATACATAAAGATGATGAAACAAATAGTATACTGTTTTGAAAGAAAAAGTACAATTGTATCTATTCACAGCAAAATATTATTTTTCAGAAAATTCTGAAGAATCTACAAAAGCTACTACAACTAATAATTGAGTTTAACAGAATGAATACAAAGTACAGTATACAAAAATTAATTTTACTGCTATATACTAGCAATAAAGATTGTAAATTAAAATTAAATAAAACCATTTACTCCTAGAATGGAAGGGGATTTAAAAAAAGAAAATGCTTTACTATTTAAAATAAGACAAAAACTTATTAAATATTTAGATGTATATATTACAAAATGTATATATATTAGTCCATTTGAGCTGGTATAACAAAAATGCTATAGATTGGGTGGCTTAAACAACAAAGATTTATTTCTTATAATTCCCGAAGTTGGAAAGTCTAAGATTGAGGGGCTAGCAGTTTTGGTGTTTGGTGAGAGTTCACTTCCTGGTTTATAGATAGCTAGCTACCCTGTTGCTGTATCTTCACATGGTGAAGGGGAAAAGAGTGCTTTCTGGTTTCTTTTATAAGGACACGAACATGTTTATCAGGGATCCACACCCATGATCCAATCACTTTCCAAAGGTCCCACTTCCTAATATTGTCATATAGAGGGTTATGATTGCAACATATAAATTGTAAGGACACATAAACAGTCTGTAGCAATGTGCAAAATCTATGTGCTGAAACTGTAATAAAAGAAAGGAAAAAATACTAAATAGAGAGATATAACACAACCGTGAATTAGAAGTCAAAATATTGTCAAGATGACAATTTTATCCAGCCTGACATTTAGATTCAATGCAATTTCAATTAAAATCTCAAAACAAATTTTGTAAAATAACAAGGTCCTAAACTTTTAAATGGAAAGCCAAAATAAATAGTCAAAATAATTTTATTAAGAAGAACTGATCAACACATGAGTGCACATATAAGAATAACATCTATTGGATGTTGGGCAGGGGGGAGGAGGGAGGAGGAGAGGAGGGAGGAGGGGACGGGTATATGCATACACAAAGAGTGCAATGCGCACCACCCGAAGGATGGACATATTTGAAACTCGGACTTAGGGGGGGAGAAGGGGAAGGGCAACATATGTAACCTAATCATCTGTACCCCTATAATATCCTGAAATAAAAAAAAGAAGAACAAAGTTGGGACACTCTTTTTAAAAAATCATAATGAAATACACATGATGTAAAACTTATCATTTAATCATTTTTCAATGTATAATTCAATAGCTTTCAGTACATTCATACTGTTGTGCAACTGTCACCACCATCCAATTACAGGACTTTTTATGAAATGAAAATTCTATACCAATTAAATATTAACAAGTCATTTTGTTCTTTTTCCAGCCCCTGGTAACCATCATTCTACTTTCTCCATGAATTTGACTCCTCTAGGTACTTTATACTAGTAGAATCACAAAGTATTTGTCCTTTTGTGATTTGCTTATTTCACTTAGTATAATGTCTTCATGGTTCACCTATGTTGTAGCATGTGTCAGAATGTCCTTCCTATTTATGGATGAATAATATTTCATTGCATGTATACACCAAATTTGGTTTATCTCTGTCAGTCAGTAAAAACTTTGGTTGCTTCCATTTTAGCTATAAACATGGATGTACAAATACCTGTTCAAGTTCCTGCTGCCAATTTCTTTTGGTATTATACCCATAAGTGTAATTGCTTAATCATATAGTAATTCTGTTTTTAATTTCTGGAGGAACAACTTTACTGTTTTCCATAGCAGATGCATTATGTTACATTTACAGCAGCAGTTTACAAGAGTTCCACTCTTTCCACACACTCTTAGCCACTTTTTATTTTCTGGTTTCTTTGACGATATTCATCCTAATAAGTATGAAGCGATACCTTATTATGGTTGTGATTTATATTTCCCTAATGGTCAATGACATTGAATATCATTTTATGTGTTTATTGGTCATATGTATATCATCTTTGGAAAATTGTCTATTGAAGTGCTTTGCTCATTTTTAAATTAGGTTATTTGCCTTTTTTGTTGAGTTGTAGGAATTCCTTGCATATTGTGGGTATTATTCCATTATCAGATATAAGATTTACAAATATATTATCCCATTAGGTAGATTGTCATTTTATTTTATCAATAGTAACCTTTGATGTACAAATTTTTTTTTGATTTTTAGGAAATCCAATTATCTACTTTTATTTTGTGCCTGTATTTTTGACATCATATCGAGGAAAACACTGTCAAATCCAATCTCCTGAAGCTTTTCCCTTCTGTTTTCTTCTAGGAGTTTCACATTCTTAGCTGTTTTTCTTGTTGGTTTGTTTGTTTGGCCTCCTTTGTTCTTTTTTTTTATTATTTCAGAATATTACAGGGGTACAAATGTTTTAGTTACATGGTTTACTTTTGTATTGTTTGAGTCAAAGTTGTAAGTGTGCCCATCACCCAGATAGTGTACATTTCACATGTTGATATGATTTCACCCATCCCCCCTTCTACCTGCATTATTTTCATTAAGTTTTACTTCTATCTATGCATATGAGTGCTGATTGGTTAGTTCCACTTTAATAGTGAGTATATATGGTGTTTGTTTTTCCATTTTTGTGATACTTCTCTTAGAAGGATGGTCTATAGTTCCATCCAGATAGTTGCAAAAGGTATTAATTCATTTTTATGGCTGAGTAGTACTCCATGGTGTACAAATACCACATTTTATTACTCCACTCATGAATCGATGAGCACTTGGGTTGATTCCACATCTTTCTGATTATGAATTGTGCTGCAATGAACATTATAGTGCAAGTGTCTTTTTGATAAAATATTTACCTTTGGGTAAATAATCAGTAGCAGGATTGCTGGATCAAATTGTAGGTCTACTTTTAGTTCTTTGAGGAATCTCCAAACTATTTTCCACAGAGGTTGCTCTAGTTTGCAGTCCCACCAGCAGTGTGTAAGCATCCCTTTCCCTCCACATCCATAGCAGAATCTAGTTTTGGGACATTTTTGATAGAAGTCATTCTCACTGGGGTTAGGTGATATCTCATTATGGTTTTCATTTGTATTTCTCTGATGATTAGTGATGTTGAACATTTTTTCATATGTTTATTGGCCATTAGTCTATCTTCTTTTGAAAAGTTTCTGTTCATGTCTTTTGTCCAGTTTTTAATGAGATTGTTTGATTTTTATTTTTCCTTGCTGATTTGCTTGAGTTCCTTCTGGATTCTGGTTATTAACCCTTTATCAGATGTATAGCATGAGAATATATTCTAGCATTCTGTGAGTTGTCTATATACTCTGTTTATCGTTTCCTTGGCTGTTCAGAAGGTCATTAACTTAATCAAATCCCATTTATTTATTCTTGTTGCTGTCATTTTCCTTGGGGTTCTCTTCATGAATTCTTTCCCAAGGCCATCATCTAGAAGAGTTCTTTCTACATTTTCTTCTAGAATTCTTATGATTTCATGTCTTAGATTTAAGTCTGTTATCCATCTTGCATTAATTTTTGTCAGCGGTGAGAGATATGGATCCTGTTTCATTCTACATATGGCTCAATTCAATTTTCCCACCATCATTTATTGAATAGGAATTCTCTTTCTCATTGTATATTGTATCTACTTTGTCAATGATCAGATGATAATATCTGGGTTCTCTGTTCTGTTCCATTGGTCTATGACCCTATTTTTGTGCCCTTACAATGCTGTTCGTGTTAGTATAGCCCTGTAGTATAGCATAAAGTCTGGTAGAGGGATGTCTCCAGGTTTCTTCCTTTTTTTTTTAGTTTCACCATATTATGGCGGTACAGATGTTTAGGTTACGTATATTTCCCTTGCCTCCGCCCTCCCCCCCAAGTCCGAATTTCAAGCGTGTCCATCCCTTGGATGGTGCGCATTGCACTCTTTGTGTGTGCAAATACCTGTCCCCTTCTCCCCGCTCCCCGCTACCCCTGCCTGACATCCAATAGATGTTATTCTTATATGTACACTTGTGTGTTGATCAGTTAATACCAATTTGATGGTGAGTACATGTGGTGCTTGTTTTTTCATTCTTGGGATACTTCACTTAGTAGAATGCGTTCCAACTTTATCCAGAAGTATACAAGAGGTGCCATATCACCATTGTTTCTTAAAGCTGAATAGTACTCCATGGTGTAATATATCACATTTTATTAATCCACTCATGTATTGATGGACACTTGGATTGTTTCCACGTCTTTGCAATTGTGAATTGTGCTGCTATAAACATTCGGGTGTAGGTGTCTTTCTTATAGAGTATCATTTGTTCTTTTGGGTAGATTCCCAGCAATGGGATTGCTGGATTGAATGGTACTTCTCCTGGTATCTCTTTGAGGTATCTCCATATTACTTTCCACAGAGGTTGTACTAGTTTGTAGTTCCATCAGCAGTGTATGAGTGTTCCTATCTCTCCACATCCACACCAACATTTATTGTTTTGGGACTTTTTGATAAAGGCCATTCTCACTGGAGACAAGTGATATCTCATTGTGGTTTTGATTTGCATTTCCCTGATGATTAGAGATGTTCAGCATTTTTTCATATGTTTGTTGTTTTCTTTCTCATTTATTGTACAGAAGGTGGTAATCCTTTAAAGACAGGTAAACCAGATGCCAAAATTTTGCGTTATTCTTTAATGTTAGAAATCATCTTTCCTATATTTG
>CAUYSK010010665.1:0-38657 GCA_963575035.1 Avahi laniger
TAGCAATTGTAGGCTCCCAGTTTATTAGGCTATTATTACTTTTAATATGTCCTATTCATGATAGTCTAATAACATTTGGCTTTTAATCATAAGATGTAGGTTTTCTCATATTGCTCTTTACAAACTTGGATTGCCAATTTCCTCCAAACTACAAAGCTGAATATTTTATAGGTCTTTAATCTTTTTTGGAGTCATGTACTCCTTTGAGTATTTGATAAAAGACTCTTCTCCCCTACAAAAATACACCTGTGCACACTCACATAGTTTCCATGCGCTTGCATCAGGAGGGAATTTCCTGATGACAGGCTACTTGGAATTCATTGACTCCCAGAAAAAACAGAATTCTGTTGTAGTTCCAGAAATTTTTCATGCTTTTACTTCTAGTAGAACAATTCGTTTTCTGAGAAAGTCTTGGTTGTATTGACCTGAGGATCCACGCCACCCCGGGGTCTCACCACCACCTCCACCCTCCCACCCCCTCTCCCTCACTGCCAGGAAGTTACCGAGTCCAATCCTCTGCTTTTACAGTTGGGGAAGCAGTCTCAGATTTGCAGATTGTCCTTCCTTACTCTAGTTCCCCACGACTTCTCAAAGACAGAGCCTGCAAATACCTGGCTCAGACTGAAAGGATGTTTGTGCGTGTTCAGTTTGTTAAGAGCTGTTATAATGTGAAGAATGTAGACTCCTAGGCCACGCTGTCTGGATTTGAATCTCAGATCTGCTACTTGGTAGTTTTATAACTTTAGGAAAGTTATATAACAGTTTCCTCATTGATTAACTAGGCATAATGCCAACCTACTAGGTGTAGGAAGATAATATATAGGTGGTAGGCATAATGCCTGTCTTCCAGGTTTATATTGAATACTAAAGTGTTAATTCATGTAAAGCACGTAAACAGTGCTTGGCTGCAGAGTCATGCTCACATTTTGCTCAGTAAACTTAGTTGTTAAGCCAAATCCTCACAGTATTAAAAAAAAACAAAACCCAAAATCTCTTTGTTGCCACTTTGCCCCAAGTCAACATCCTGCTTGAGATAATCGTGAGGAAATTCAGCTTATCATTTGAACCAAACTCCTGAATATTGGATTAAATGCAAAGAGAAAGAATATTTGGCCCCCAATGATTAAGAAAATGGTGTTTAGGTGTCTAAGTGTCTTCCTCTTCTTGAACAACCTCACCAAAAACATCAAAGCTGCGGCTACCTGCTGGTGCTGCTTTCTGGGGTGCTCTGAGGGGCATTTTGTGGAGCCCGTGCCGGCAGTCCTAGCTGACAAATGTCCTGCCTTCATCAGCAGCCAAGTGCCTCTGTCGCTCCCAGTCCTGTTGAAACCGTAGAAATTTGGGTCTCATTCTCCAGATCCTGGACTTTTTATATGCTTTGCAAAGGGGAAGTATAATTTCTATCTTCTCCCCTCCTATTTTCCCCCACTAAACATAGGAAGTAAGTACGTCTTGTCGGCTTCAACGTGGAACACAAACATTTTAAAAACTAATGTTTTTAGTGGACAATTGATGTCTGCTATGCAAGTCTTTTCGAGGGTGTGAGAGACAAAATATTAGTAAAACCATATTTGCTACCTGAAAGTTCCGAGGTGTGTTCTTTCATCACCGTTACAGACGGCACTTGACGTGGCAAGCGTTTGCTACCTATTAAAAATGTGTGAGGGCTAGGCGCGGTGGCTCACACCTGTGATGCCAGCACTCCGGAGGCTGAGGTGGGAGGATCACTTGAGCTCAGGAGTTCGAGACCACCCTGAGCAAGAGCAAGACCCTAGCTCTACTAAAAATAGAAAAATTAGCCAGGTGTGGTGGTGCATGTCTGTAGTCCAGCTACTTGGGAGGCTGAGGCAGGAGGATCCCTTGAGCCCAGTGAGCAGTGAGCTATGATCACACCACTGCACTCTAGCCCAGGTGACAGAGTGAGACTCTGTCTCAAAAAAAAAAAAAAAAGAGGAGGAAGAAGTTCTGCCCTCTCAGAACCTGTTTGCTGGTGACAAATAGAGACCAGTGGTCAGTTGCCAGGTGGTTTAAGCGCTGTGAAAGGTGAAAGCGTAGGACGCTGTAGGAGCCCGTGGGAAGAGGACCAAGCCAGACAAGGCTTTCTAGAGAAGTCGATTACCAAACACACCTGGTGTGCTTTGGGAGTGGGGGGAGCAGTTTTGGAGGGGAGTTGTGACAAGAGAGAAGATGGGAGGTAGGAACCAGAACGTGGTATTTCAGGAGGGCAATAGGAAGCCATCAAAATGTTTTGCGTTAGGGAAGTGACTTACCCGGATTTGCATTTTGTGATCGCTGAAGGGGCATGACCTGCGAAGCCGGCTGGAAGCTGCTGCTGCAGTCCAGGTGGGAGATTCGGGCTCCTGAGTTAGAGTTCAGGTAGTGGAATCTGAGAAGGAAGAGCGGGACTCGGCAGAGGACGGGAGAGGGAGTGATTAAGCACAAAGCCTACCACCACCACCTGCACCCTTCCCATCCTATGTGATTTGTTGCAGAGATAAAGTTTCTCCCGTCACAGTGTTTGGGAGTTATTACACCTTCCTCTTGGAGATTCTGCTCTACTGCATATTAAAAGCTCCAAGTGGCCCCGCAGTAGAGAAAGCTGTATAACTGCCTGCTTTGCTGCCATTTCACGAAAGACCTATTAACATTCACCGTGGCTCTGCGGGTGTTTGTTGTGGTTTCTGTCTGCCTAACTCCTCTTTTTTAAAAATTTTTTTCTTTTTTTAGAGACAGGGTCTCCCTCCATTGTCCAGGCTGGAGTGCAGTGGTGCAATTATAGCTCACTGCAATCTCAAACTTCTGGGCTCAAGCAATCTTCCCACCTCAGCCTCCTAAGTAGCTGGGACTACAGGCATGTGCCATGACACCTGGCTAATTTTTTAAAATGTTTTGTAGAGATGGGGTCTTACTATGCTGTCCAGGCTGATCTTGAATGCCTCACTTCAAGTGATCCTCCCAACTCAGCCTCCCAAAGCACTGGGATTACAGGCATGAGCCACTGTGCCCAGTCTTGCCCGGCTCCTTTTGAGTATCCTTGCTAGGCGTGGGGAATGCCAGCCGTATCTGTCCATTCTCTCCCATGACAACCCTGGAAATTTCCCGGACTCCCACATTTGGGGCACAGGCACGTGGGGAGACGGTAAAGCCACATTTCTGTTGCAGGGCACTGGCTAGTGCTCAGTGGTGGTGGCATCAGTTTCCCCATCTGGCCAGTTCTATGGGATGGGTTTGGGCATTTTTTTTCTGGAACTTGAAACTATATCTCTAGACATTCTGAGGTACCCAATATCCTTTAAATAATTTATTTTCTATTTAATCAAGGGCAGCTTCTCTTGCCTGCCTGACCGCTAGAGTAGTACACAGCAGCAGTGTTCCAGGAGCGCACGCTGAGGAGAGTTGTTCCGTGTGACATACTAGAGAGCTGCTTCCAGCCAAGCCTAATGTCCCCTGACCGGTGTGAGGGCTTGGGGCTGGGTGCAGCGGAAGAGCCCAGGCTTGGCAGGTCGACTTGGGTTATCGTTGCGCTTCCTCCATTAGCCACCGGGCAAGTAATTTATTCTCCCTGAATCTTACTTTCCTCCTTTAAGCCGTTAAGTAGCTATCTTGTGAAATTGTTACAAGGATGAAATGTTTATTTTGCGTCCCTATTCTGAGACCTTGTCATGCATGTATCTTGAGTACCAAAGAGTACCTGGCATATGGGAGATGCTCAATTCCTGTTGGTTGAATTAATGAATGAATCTTGACTTTGATATTGAAATCAAGTTTGAACATAAATAACATTTAATCATGAGTTTTTTACATCATTTGTTTATTCAGTGTGAGGGGTGAGGTTCTTAAGATAGAAGGCTAAATGCTAAGAATTGTAACTTAGGCCCGGCGCGGTGGCTCACGCCCGTAGTCCTAGCACCCTGGGAGGCCGAGGCAGGAGGATTGCTTGAGCTCAGGAGTTCGAGACTAGCCTGAGCAAGAGCGAGACCCCGTCTTTACTATAAAGAAAAAGAAATTAGCCAAACAATTAAAAATAGAAAAAATTAGCCAGGCACAGAGGCACGTGCCTATAGTCCTAGCTTTACCCAGGAGGCTGAGACAGGAGGATCACTTGAGCCCAGGAGTTTGAGGTTGCTGTGAGCTAGGCTGACGCCACGGCACTGTAGCCCAGGGAAGAGAGTGAGACTCTGTCTCAAAAAAAAGAAAGAATTGTAACTTAAATAACAGCAGGAAAACTAAATCTATTATGAGTTCAGTAAGTAAATCAGAAGAAATATATCCTTGCCAAAAGTTGATTTTTAAATTTTGACTTTCCTATAATTATCTATCAATATCATCAGACTTATTGTTTTCCTGCTCTACCCTGAAAACCATTTTTTAAAATATCGATAAATGGTTGCAGAATTTTTTCTTTTTTAAGACGGGGTCTCACTCTGTTGCCCAGGCTAGAGTGCAGTGGCGTCATTCTCAAATTCCTGGACTCAAACGATCCTCCCACCTCAGCCTCCCAAAGTGCTGGGACTTCAAGTGTGAGCCACAGGGCCTGGCTTGTGTTACGGAATATTTTAAACACATGTAACAGTAGAAAGAGTAGTATAATGAACCTCCTTTGGTTATCAACACATAGCCAATCTTGTTTCTTATACAGGATGAGTATCCCTTATCTGAACTGCTTGGGACCAGAAGTGTTTCAGATTTCAGAATTTCTTGGATTCTAGAATATTTGCGTTCTACTTACTGGTTGAGCACCGCAAAACTGAAAATCCAAAATCCAAAATGCTCCAGAGAGCATTTCCTTTGAGCATCATGTCTACGTTCAAAAAGTTTCATATACTGGAATATTTTGGATTTCAGATTTTTGGTTTTGGGATGTTCAACCTGTATATGTAATTCCCTGTTTCTATAAAACTTGCTTACTCATGCCTGAAAAGGATTATTTTGAAGTAAATCCCAAATATCACTTGATATAAAAATATTTCAGTAAATATCTCCAAAAAATAAGAAAAATTTTTAACATAACCACAGTACTGTATCATACCTGAAAAATTAATAATTTCATACCATCAAATAGTCAGCCTAACTTCTCCCATCTCATAAAGTTTTCTCTTACAGTTGGTTTGTTTTCATCAAGATCCAGATAAACTTGAATAGTAGCAGTTTTGGAAAACACAGCCTGGCAGCTAGGTTTCTGAAATCCGTATTCCCGAATTACGTCTGACTACATTTGTGAACTCGACTTATGCACATGGAATACATTTCCAATAAATAGGGTACAGTGGCTTCTGCCAAGAGCTTCCACCGTAGAACAGCGGCATCGTCCTGGTGAACAGCATGACCGTCTCTTCACGCACTGACAGCCACACAGAAGATGGGGAACCAGTCACACGAGCCCCAGCGAAAGTCCGGGTTGAGTGCTGCACCCTCAGGGAGCACCCAGTCCAGGCAAGGGCAAGGGGGTAGGAGAGAGATTTTGGGGAAAACAGTATGATAGAGTGGGTACGTTTGAACATATGGAAAATGTTGTTGATAGATGAAGATGTTGGACACTGGGGGAAAAGCAGTGACAGATTGATGAGAAAGTAGGATAATGAAAAGAGATAATTACTAACTCCAAGGAAAATGAAGGGCTGTACAAGAAAGGAGCTGTGGTTTGGTGGACTTGTTGGTTCACAGTGAGCAATAGTTGCATTGTCCTAGCAATGTAGGCGGCGGCCGCTGATTTAGTCAAGAATCCTGGCACAGTTTTGCTGGATGGAAGAGAAGTGGGGGAGAGGGTATTAGAGAGCTAAGTCCTTACCTGCCAGGCCGGGAAGTGGAGAGATGACACACGGTACTGACAGACTAGAAAGAGCAATAGCTTACCGTCTGGGAACAATGGGAGAAACGAGCGGAAGGATCGAGAGCGTTGACTTCCTAGAGTAGGCTGGAGGTTGGAGAGAAGGCCAGGAACCGCTGCTTTTCCTCTTACAACTTTTCGAGTTGTGTGTGCGCACGAAATGCTTGTTTTCAGTGAGGTAGCAAAGTACGAGCTCGCCAGGTGGGGTAGTTCATTTCACAAGTGGAGAAACAGGTATGGAGGGCACATTCCCCGACGTGGAGCCCTTCCTCTGCTCTTATGTTTAGTGATTTTCTGCATTCCCCTCGTTACCTGGTGTTATCTGTTAAAACTTCCATTTTCTCATTTAATAGCTCTTAGGGAAATACCAACAAATTCAGTACGAGACAGCATACTGCAGTTATTATAAACCGAACTCTGGAGTCTCGCTGCCTAGTGGAATCCTGTCTTTGCCGTTTACAAACCACGTGCCGTGCTGTCAGGCAAGCGGCCTGCCTTCTGTGTGCCTCAGTCCCCTCATCCTGACGTGGGGACTTCGGCGTCGCACGGGATCGTCGGTGGATTCAATGGCTTCGTACAGGCAGAGCTCCAGGAGCCGTACCCGGCACACAGCGAGGATCGATGAACAGCAACCGTCAGTAGGATGTTTACTCTCCGGACAGGAAATGGGACCGTGTAATTATCAGTGAATCTGGGGAACTGATCACAACAGAGATAGGTTCTGCGGGCTTTTTAAAAAATCTACTTTGCTGAGGTTAAAATGCATGTAACAAAACGCACCCGTTTTAACTGTACAGTTTGATGGATTTGAGTAAATGTAGCACTCATGTAACAATCACTGAAAAACACAGAACATTTTCATCTCCGCACAAGGTTCCTTTGCCAGATCCCATCCCCAACCCCGGCCAGTGGCCCCGGGGCACCCACTGGCCTGCTTCCGTCTCGGTAGATTAGGTTCATCTTTTCTAGAGTTTCATGGAAATGAAATGCTGGTGTGATCACACAATGCACTGATCTTGTTTCTGGCTTCTTCTGTTCAACACGTTGCTGAGATTTTATCTCCATTACTATGTTTGTTGGCAATTTGTTGCTTTTTGTTTACCCATTTACCTGTTGATGGGCATTTTGGTGGTTTTCAGTTTCAGGCTATTATTAATAAAGCCTCCATGAATAATCCTGTACAAGTCTGTGTGGATATAGTCGCTTTTCTTGGGGATACCTTGGAGTGGAATTGCTGGGTCATAGGCCAGGCTGAGTGTATGTAGCTTTATAAAAAACAACTTAATTGTTTTCTTTTTCTTTTTTTTCTGTTTTTGAGATGGTCTCACTATGTCACCAGGGTTAGAGAGTGCAATGGCATCATCATAGCTCACAGCAACCTCAAATTCCTGGGCTCAAGGGATCCTCCTGCCTCAGCCTCCTGAGTAGCGGGGACTACAGGAGCACGCCACCATGCCCAGCTAATATTTCTATTTTCTATGCAGAGGCCGGAGTCTCACTGTGTTGCTCAGGCTGGTCTTGAACTCCTGGCCTCAAGCGATCCTCCCACTTCAGGCTCCAAATGTACTAGGATTATATGCATGAGCCACCAGGCCTGGCCAAGAAACTGCCAAATTGTTTTCTAAAGTAACTGCACCGTATTACAGCTCCACGTCAAGGTTTGAGCTCCAGTTGCTGTAACCACTAAAACGGCTAAAATGGGAAAGAAAGACTGACAATACTGCCATTGCCAGGGATACCGAACAACTGGTTCTGTTGACTTACAGGTGCATGGAATGCCCTTAAAACATTTTTTCAGCACTCTGGAACAAAAGAAATTAATGCCTGTTTTGATCATAACCTTTTGAGGTTTGTCCTTTCCAAAGTTTGGAGGAGTTAGATGGGATTTAGGGCAGTATGTATTGGGATTAAATCCTCCCGAGTAGATGTAACTTGTTCCAGCTGAGGTATTTTTTTACAGTGTTCAATTTGGCCAACCAGCCAACAAAGCATGCAATAGATTTCAAAGGTAAAAATGTGAATATTCTAAACACAAAATCGACCTGGCTCATTTCAAGCAATGATCACTTGATATCAGTTTTTTAAAACAAATCTTTTAAAATATTAGTTCTCTGTTTGAAGAAACTTGTAACCTGTTAGAATAAAATAAAGAATTGAAAGGCTAGGTCAGCAAGTGGTGTATTTTTGTCCCTTCTGCTGTTGGTTAAGCAAGTGAAATGAAAATGTTAGGTCCGAACGTTTTATGGAGTGGTTGCATATTTCTTTTGCAAGCACAATGTAGCTTCAGCAGCCACGATTCTTCAGAGTTTACCCAACTTTGCTTTATCACAATGGATACATGCTCCCTAAGGAGTCAATTTGTAAGCTTTTTTTATACTGCTTGAGATGCATGAAATAAGCCATCAGTCACTTTTTTAAACTCCTTACTGCCTCCATTTTTACTTGAAAATTTGACAAATCCTGATTTTGATCTGGCACGGAAGGTAATGCAAAAGCAAGAATGTGTAATCACTCGTGTAATCTCAGCACCTTGGGAGGCCCAGGCGGCAACATTGCTTGAGGCCAGGAATTGGAGACCATTCTGGGTGATACAACAAGACCTCATCTAAAAAAAAAGAAAAAAAAAGAAACTGCAATCTTGAGTCAATCTATTTGGAAAATTGTAATTTTTTTTATTTCAGCATATTATGGGGGTACAGATGTTTAGGTTACATATGTTGCCCTTACGCCCTGTCCCCCCCAAGTCAGAGCTTCCAGCATGTCCATCCCCCAGACGGTGCGCATCACACTCATTATGTATGTATATACCAATCCCCTCCTCCCCCCACCCACCTGCCCAGCACCCAGTAAATGTTATTCCTGTATGTGCACTTAGGTGTTGATCAGTGAAACCAATTTGCTGGTGAGTACATGTGGTGCTTATTTTTCCATTCTTGGGATACTTCACTTAGTAGAATGAGTCCCAACTCTATCCAGAAGAATAAAAGAGGTGCTATATCACCATTGTTTCTTACAGCTGAATAGTACTCCATGGTATACATATACCACATTTTATTAATCCACTCATGTTTTGATGGATTGTTTCCACATCTTTGCAATTGTGAATTGTGCTGCTATAAACATTCAGGCGCAGGTGTCTTTTTCATAGAGTGACTTTTGCTCTTTTGGGTAGATGCCCAGTAACGGGATTGCTGGATCAAATGGTAGTTCTGCTCGTATCTCTTTAAGGTATCTCCATATTGCTTTCCACAGAGGTTGCACTGGTTTGCAGTCCCATGTAATTTTTTTTAAATGGAAAAGTTTATAAGAACTCTACAAATGTAAGAACATTTTATTACATGCAACTCTTGTGCTGCAACTACCTGGGAGACAATGTCCAACAATGTCAGATTCACTACATTGACAGTAACAAAAAAGCACCAAATGCTGGTTCAAGACCTAGAGGTCAGGGGACAGCAGAGTCTTCTGAGAACCAGCGGCGGCTGCTGACTGGTCACGGGTGAGCGCGTGGGTCATAGGAAGGGAGGAGACTGGCGTGGAGGAGGCAAGAATTTCATTTTATTTTTTAAAATATATATTTCATGGTTTTAATAAATTATGCAAATACTACCTGCTTATTCTAGAAAACTCAAAAAATACAAACAAGTGATTAATAAGATTTTAAAAATCTCCTTTAATTCTGCCCAGAGGCCAACACAGATGTCATCTTGGTCAATAGACTTTCATACATTTTCCTGTGTGTGTGTTTTCAAAAGTGGGATTATACTACTTATGCTGCTTTGTAACCTGCCTTTTTACTTCATAGTGCCTGGTGAGCACTTTTCTTTCCTTATAAATAAACAGCATCAAAGGATTATTTTCAAAAAGGTAAAAAAAAATTGTTTTGTTTCTTTGTTTTGTTTTGTTTTATTTTTTGAGACAGAGTTTCACTCTGTTGCCCTGGTTGGAGTGCCGTGGTGTCAGCCTAGCTCACAGCAACCTCAAACTCCTGGGCTCAAGCGATCCTCCTGCCTCAGCCTCCCCAGTAGCTGGGGCTACAGGCGCACACCACAATGCTTGGCTAATTTTTCTATTTTTTGTAGAGATGGAATCTCGCTCTTGCTCAGACTGGTCTCAAACTCCTGCCCTCAAGTGATCCTCCTGCCTCGGCCTCCCAAAAGCTAGGATTACAGGTGTGAGCCACCACACCCAGCCAAAAAGGTAAAAATTTGACCCTCATATACACGTACAGTAAGTGTGTGTCATGTTCTCTAATGAAGGAACCAAAAGATGGTAAATCTTCTTCAATGGAGGAACAGAAAGCTATATAGTCAGTGAAAAAAAATATATTTATTAATAAATAAGATTTCTAGGCTAGATATGAAATTGTTTAATATTTTACAAGGCAATGAAAGTGTATCCTTTGGGGTTATTTTTTCTACTGGACAGAAATAATTTGCATCTCCACTGGACAAAATCATTTGCAATTTATAGCTATATAAATTCATACATACTTCATAGAGCCTTGGCCCATAAGTGAATGATCAGTCAAACAAAGTATATTCCTCTAGGACAGTGATTCTCAACAGAAAGTGATTTTGACTCCAATGGCTGAAGACATGTTTGATTGTCATGACAGGGAGGGGGGTGCTACTGGCGTCTAGTGGGTAGAGGCCAGAGTTGCTGCTAAACATCCTGCAAGGTACACACAGGACAGCTCGTCACAGCAAAGATTTATCCAGCCCAAACCGTCAGTGGCACGTCCCTCTACCCATTAGATGCTAGTAGCAGCCCCACACTTGTGACAACCAAAATGTCTCTAGACATTGCCAAACGTTCTCTGGGGGGCAAAATTGCCCCAGTTCAGAACCACTGCTCTAGCGTTATGCTCTAAAAAACACATAACCGCTTGCCACAGGTACCTATTATTTGTTAATTTATTTATTTACATGTCGTAAGTTGATTCACAAACATTTCTAGCACGATACACGAGTTCAAGTTTGTTCCATTTTTTGAAGAGATTGCGCCTCTTAAAATGCTCTTCATATCTGTTAAATGGATGAACTGACACATCCTTATTAAGCAGTTGGTGTCTTACTATTATAAAGGTGGAGCAAATTCAAATCCATAGTACAAAGTCATCATAATTAGTACTTGCCACTTGTTTTCCACTGAAAATGGCGAATTCTTCCCCAGGCCCTCCTCACAGTGGCTCCTCTGGGCCCCAGAGGTTTGAACCTCCAGGCGGTCTTGAGACGGGGAAAGGGCAGGCACTGCTTTGGGCATTGCTCAGTTGTTCAGGCATTGTTTAACTGAGCCAGGAAGTCTCAGAACAAAGTTTTGAGCTACCCTAATCAAAACAAGATGGAAGCAGGACAAGTTCCAACTGGTTAGAACCAAGATGGGGAGAGATTGACCACCTCCTGACCTTACAGCTTCATTATAAACTTCATTACCATAAAAGTTTCTAAGAAAACCTCACACTCCCATAATGCACCTGACCCCATGGCACTTCCTGTTTGACCATATTTAGTCAAAAGTAGACGGTACCCTAATTCCAGGAAAATACGGCCCCTTTCCAAGAAATATCATGAGTATTCTTCCCCTTGTTTAGCCTATAATTAAGCTGTTGCTTAAATAGAGGGGCTAAAGAAACCATAGAGCTGTTTCTTCTCTGCAGGGAGCCCTGGCCTCTCTCTGTGGGGTAGATTTTCTGTACTTCTTGATAAAACTTGCTTTCACTTTATACTGTCGGCTCACTTCTGAATTATTTCTTGCAGGAAGCCAAGGATCCACTTGGACTCCAAGTGGCTCCCAGCGTTGGGACCCACTCTCCCGCGTCAGTCTGTGCCCACGTGGCGCTGTTGCAGGTCCCAGAGAGGCGCAGAGACTGCAGGTGGAAGAAATGGCGGCACCACCATGTCCTTTTTCCACAACCTTGTTCCCCTGTGTGCACACACGTAGCTATCTCAAGTAAAAATAATTAAAATTTAAAATTCAGTTCCTGGGTCCCGCCAGCCACACTTGAAGTGCTCAATAGCCGTGCGTGGCTGGTGACTCCTCTACTGGGCAGGGCAGACAGAGAACATTTACTCATCATGGAAAATTCTGCTGGACAGCATTGTCCTAGAGAAATAACGCTTCAATGTTAGACACTGGGCCAATATGATGTTGAAATAATATGCAATCATCCTTTTTCCTTATTTCTAAGTTTTGGATAATTTTTCTTAAGAGTACACTTCTACGGTAACTTTATTAAAGGCAGCATGGAGCTGCAGGACTAGATAGACTATAAACCCCACGACATCAGGGACCGAGGCTTCGTTCTGTCATTATCCCTAGCACCTAGCGCAGGGCCTGACACAGAGCAAGCTCTCAGTAATAGGTATCTGTAAGTGAGCGAATGGCCGATGCAGAATTTAATGGGCAGCAGACCCGGTTGCGGTGACTTCATCGGCTTGGCTGTCAGTGAGTACACTATCATCACACCCAGCTTAGCCAGTTCTGAGGACCAAGGGGAGAGCAGTAGCAACCGTGCTTCTCCCAGGCTCTGACACCTGTTCAGGAGGGAGGCACTCAACATGAACTTCCCTTTCCAGAAATAATCTCCTTCCTTTCTTGAAATCATAAAAAGTTATTGCAAATAGAGAAAAGTTCCCTCGATCATACGGCCTGATAATGGCATTTCTGGAACTAGAAGTCCAACTTTACCAGCAACAGTATTGCTTGCTGGTGACTACCAAGTCGCTCTATGTGGGGCCAGCTGAGACAGAGGGCAGTAGCCGTGTTGAGGGAGGGGACGTCCCAGGGACTTTAATTCCGCTAAGTGCCAGGCACTGCTACTACAGAGACTGTCGATGGCTCCTGCCCTCCTAGGAGCTTACAGGCAGTGCAGCCAGCTCACATGTGTACCTTTGGTGACAATTAAAGGACAATTTTAAGAGAGAGGTACAGGACGCACAAAGTACACAGAAGGCCTGAAGGTGGAGTGTCTGCTGAGACAGAAGGGACAGAGAGGACAAAGTCCAGGCATCATGGGTTGGCCATCTTTGGAATTTCCATCTCCCATCCTTCCCACCTGAGTTCCTAAAACTCAGAGGAACGGTAAGCAGATCTGAGAGTGTGTCCTCGGAGAATAGAGATGATTTGTGTGGGCTGAGCTGTGGCAGCTTGCCAAGTTCTACAGTCCCCCAGGCCTAAGGAAAGCAATGTCCAGAGAAGTTTCCAGGAGGACTGAGGAGGCTTGCCAGTCTGGGGATGAGGTGTTGGAAGTATGTGGCAGAGCTCTGTGGCCACGTCATGTATGTTTCGTAAAAGCCTAAACCTGATTCCACAGGTATGTGGGACTGTCAAAGGGTTTCAGGGGATATTGAACCGAGAGTGCCGTAGGAAGATTACTTTACAAAAACGTGAAGGAGGAGGAACCGGACTCTGGGAGACCAGCTAACTCCTATTTAAAAAAAAAATTATCAGACCAATAATGGATGACAAGCATTTTTATTTCCAATTTGTCTCAAGGGAAGAGGCCTCTAAGCAGTCTCATTCAGAAAGTCCCTCTTCACAAAGACAGTTTGTAGGAAAAAGGGATGGTTAGACAATCATTGCTTGACTGGATTTTTCAAAATGACTGGTGAAGGGTTATTAGACTGGTTAGAGATCACTGGGCTCCTCCTAAGACCATCAACCACGGGTGGCTCCCAGAAGGACTCTTAAGCTCATTAAAGAAAGCCAGTCATTCATTTTAGCAGAAAGGCTAATTTCGCACTGGAAAGCGTAACTTGTGATAACAGACTGCAAAGTGCTGCTCTAGCTAAGGGGTTTTTATTTTTTTTTAAAGACTTTATTTTTTAGAGCAATTTTAGGTTCACAGCAAAATTGAGAGGAAGGTACAGGGGTATCCCACATACCCCCGGCCCTCGTAAATGCATAGCTCCCCCCGTTGTCAACGTCCCCCACCAGAGTGGTACATTTGTTACCGCTGAGGAACCTATCTTGACACCTAATCGCCTGAAGTCCATAGTTTGCAGTAGGGTTCACCCTTGGTATTACATACTCTAGGGGTTTGGACAAATTGTAATGATACGTAGCCACCATTATCATATCATACAGAGTATTTTCACTGTCCTAGAAACCCTCTGTGATCATCTAGTTAGGGTTTTTGAGCCACTTTTTTCTTATTCATCCCCACAGTGAAACAGCAGGAATCTGTTGCATCTTATCTAAATTCTCACCATCGTATTCCACCTAGATTGCATGCCTTCCTCTTTCCTGATTATAGGGTCTCCGCTAGTTCAAGAAATTGCATGCCTATTTTGTGCCAGGCCTGGGGCTAGTGTTGGGGATACAGTGATGTGTGAATGGGCACTGTCTTGTCCTCACAGGGGCTGGTGTTCAGATGGGGAGGCAGGCAATTGCGTGACTGTAACACAAAGAAATTGAAAATTACAACTGTGATTTTGAGCTGTTCTTGAAGCAAAGAAATAAGGTACGTGTCGCCTCAAGCGGAATCCGTCCCTGACTATGCAGTCAGAGGAGGTGCCTATGAAGCAGTGACACTTGCAGTCACCAGTTCAAGGGGGCTAGGGCTTGTGCAAAGCCCTGAGCCCCCCAGGGGATGGCTAAAGGGCATAGTGCAGAGATGGAGTGAGATGAGGCTGGAGGCTGTAGCAAGACCCTGCAGCCCAGCCAAGATTTTGATCTTTATCCTGACAAAGGGAAGCCATCAAAGGGTTTTAAACAAGGGAGTGACTACCATATAACAAGAAAGATGGAAGGGTATTTCGAAAGATCACTCTAGCTATTCTGTGGATAGAGGATGGGCAGGGTGGAACCTAGAGACCAGAAGACCACGTGGACAGGACAAAAGAAGACAGCAGCCTGGACTAGGGAGAGGCAGGAGATCCAGGGGACAGATAAGAGAGATCTAGCCACCAAGGTATATTTGGTGGCTCCAAGATTTCCTTGTACCTAGAGTTGGTTTTTGATAGGCCTGAGCTTCCGTACAACCTGTGCTACACCTCTGTGATGATTTTCTAGAATTTACTATGGTAATTAATGTTATTTCCCTTTCTAGACAGTCAGCTTCTTAAGAGTAGGGTTGCCACGGGATGGAACTTTTCTCCCATACAAAGTTGCCCTGAAAGCTATGCATATATTAGGTATTCACTTAATACATGTCTAATTATAAAGACTACCTAAGATTCTCCTGTACTTTTCCTTCCTTCTTAGCACTTATCACAGTTGTAATTAAATAGTTATTCAGCTAGGGTGTGGTGGCTCATGCCCATAATCCCAGCTCTTGGGAGGATCCCTTGAGCCCAGGAGTTTGAGACCAGCCTGGGCAATATAGCCAGACTCTCTACAGAAAAATTTTAAAAATTAGTTGTGTGTGTGGTGGAGTGCAGCCATAGACCTAGCTCTTTGGGAGGCTGAGGCAGGAGGGTCGCTTGAGCCCAGGAGTTGGAGGCTGCAGTGAGCTATGATGGAGCCACTGCACTGCAGCCTGGGCTACAGAGTGAGAGCTTGTCTCAAAAATACAATTACAGGCCGGGCGCGGTGGCTCACGCCTGTAATCCTAGCACTCTGGGAGGCCGAGGTGGTTGGATCGCTCAAGGTCAGGAGTTCGAGACCAGCCTGAGCAAGAGTGAGACCCCCGTCTCTACCAAAAAATAGAAAGAAATGATCTGGACAACTAAAAACATATATATAGAGAAAAAATTAGCCGGGCATGGTGGCGCATGACTGTAGTCCCAGCTACTCAGGAGGCTGACGCAGAAGGATTGTTTGAGCCCAGGAGTCTGAGGTTGCTGCGAGCTAGGCTGACTCCACGGCACTCACTCTAGCCAGGGCAACAAAGCAAGACTCTGTCTCAAAAAAAAAAAAAAAATACAATACAAAATAAAGTTTCAAACAAACATTTATACAGTGTTTATTGTGTGCCAGTCTCTGTTCTTATCGCCTTAAACATATTAACACGTTTAATCTTCATAACGACTGCATTAGGTAGATACTATTGATGTTCCCACTTCACTGATGAGGAAACCAAGGCACGGAGATTAACTTCTTAAGGGATTGTGTTTTATCAAATATAGATGGACATTCATTCTAAAACATCAGCCGGGTTCTGTCTGTGCCGGGAGCTGTGCCAGGCGCTGGGAACGCAAGATAAAATCGTGGTTAATATTTTTTGAGTATACGTCCGGCTCGGCGTTAGAGTTTACATAATTTTATTTAAAGACGCGTAATAACCTTCCGAGTTAGATATCCCTATATGGTTTGATTATCATAGGAATAAAGGTTTGGCGTGGTTCAGTAACTTGACAGACGTCACCGGCGGGTGGCCGCGGAGCGCGCGTTACAGTTCAAGCCAGCCGCTCCCTTCTCTGGAAAACGCACCCGGCCCCGCCCCTCTGCCAGGGCTGACCCCGCCCCTCAGCCAGGGCCGGCCACGCTCACGCCCCTTCCGCGCCTGCGCACCCCCCGCGCCAGCCCCCGCCCCCCTCGCCGCCGACGCGCCGCGCCGCGCGCCTGCGCACTGATTCCCCATGTGTGCTCCGGCTGTAAGCCGGCCGGGCTGAGCAGTGGCACGAAGTCCCTTTGGCGGTAAGGTTCTGTCACCAGCTCCGCAGCCTTCTCCGCCTGCTGCTGCCCTTCTCTCTCGGCCTGTCCCCCCAGCGCACATCGCCATGGGCAAGAGCCGTACGAAGCGTTTCAAGCGCCCTCAGTTCTCCCCTACGGGCGACTGTCAGGTCGAGGCTGCTACGGCGGCGAACGGGACAGGCGGCGAGGAGGACGATGGGCCGGAGGCGGAGCTGCTAGAAAAGGTGAGGCGGGGGCTCCGCCGGGGTGGGGGGCGGGGGGCCGGCGCAGAGCCCTCGGCGCCCCCCGCGGCCCCGGCGCGCGTGCGCACTGCGCGCCCTCTGACACCTCGCTCCCGCCCGCAGCTCCAGCACCCGAGCGCCGAGGTCCGCGAGTGCGCCTGCGCGGGGCTGGCCCGGCTGGTGCAGCAGAGGCCGGCGCTCAGGGGCCTGGCGCGCCGCGACGCGGTGCGCCGGGTCGGGCCGCTGCTGCTCGACCCCAGCCTGGCTGTCCGGGAGACGGCGGCCGGCGCGCTCAGGTGAGCCGGGGGCTTCGGGGCGGTGCCCACCGCGACAGTCAGCGCTTTCCGTGTGCCAGGCACTGTCGCGATCTCGCGTTCGTCCTCGGGCGCTTGTCCGCGATAGCTGGGAGGACGAGTCACCTGCCCCGGGACTCGCGTTTGCAGAGGGGGTAGTTTGAACCCATCTCCAGGCTCCAGAGGACGCCAGCACCCCGGGATCACTGGCATTCCACCTGTCCACCTGGCTGCTTTGCCTTTCACCTGCAGCCGCCACCTGCGAAGGCGTCCTGCCCTCACGCCTGGTGCATAGTTTCTCCTCTCCAAGAACCCTCCATGGAGTCCCCTGGTTGGAGGAACTCTTCCAGTCTGTGCCAGGAGTTGCTCTAGGTGCAGGGGATTTGGAATAGGCAGGACGTTGAGCAAGACAGCCAGGATCCCTGTCTTGCAGAAGCTATGCGTATGGGGAGGCAGAAACTACTAAAAAAATAAAACATAGTATTAGATAGTGGGAATTGCTATGGAAAAATGAGATGGTGATGATTTGGGAGTGGGAAGTTTAAATTGGGTGCGGTATAGGTGATATTTATGAACCTATATCTGAAGGATGAGAGCGCCATCATGGGAAAATAAGGGAAGAGCATTCCCACAGAGGGAACAGCAGCAGCGAAGAAGCAAGGCAGCAAATGGCTTGGCATGGTCGAGGAGCAGAAAGGCTAGCGCGGCCGAGTAGAGTGGAGGTGGGGAGTAGAGTATGAGCTGAGGCTGGAGAGGTGAGATGCGCGAGATGGAGGATGGTGTAGGGCTGAAGGACTTATGCTATTAGCGCAGGAGAGTGACATGATCTAAATTGCCTTTTGAAAAGGCCACTCTAGTGGCTGTGCAGAAAATGGACTGTAGAGGGGGCAAGAGTAGAAGTTAATATTTTTAGTTCTCATAGCTATATTTATTATTTAATGTTTCATCCATTGATTTAGCAAATATATAGCGAGTGCCTACTGTGTGCCAGGCTCTGGGCTAGGCTGTGGGCATGGGATAGTGAGCAAGACAGATAAAATGTGTGTCCTTAGAGTCTACTGAGGGACACAAACATTAACCAAATAATCACATAAGTATGTAATTACAAGCAGTGGTAATCACAAAGGACGCTATGAGACGGTATAAATGGAGGTTCAGAGAAGGAAGCCCTGAGTGAGTGGTATTTGAAGTGAGAGCTGAGGTGTGAGTGGGGATTAACCGCTTTATGGAGGAGGGTTAGACATCCTTCTACTACTGAGGAGAAAACAGCATGTGGGGAGTTCTACTCTTGCCCAAAACCATACACAAACTGGGAGCTCCTGGAAGATTATGGGGGCGTTTTCTGACTTGTCTCCGTATGCTTAGAGCCTAGCACAGTTCTGTGCACTCAGAAGGCAGTGTCTCTCCGACAAAATGAAATGTAGCCAGGGCTGCTTTAGGCGGTCATTCTCAGTAGCCTCACCTTGCTGCCCTTGCAGTCTTTTCTTTTCTTTTTTTTTTTTTTTGAGACAGAGTCTCACTTTGTTGCCCAAGCTAGAGTGCCGTGGCGTCAGCCTAGCTCACAGCAACCTCAGACTCCTGGGGTCAAGCGATCCTCCTGCCTCAGCCTCCCAAGTAGCTGGGACTACAGGCATGCGCCACCATGCTTGGCTAATTTTTTCTATATATTTTTAGCTGTCCAATTAATTTCTTTCTATTTTTAGTAGAGACGAGGTCCCACTCTTGCTCAGGCTGGTCTCGAACTCCTGAGCTCAAACAATCCGGCCGCCTCGGCCTCCCAGAGAGCTGGGATTACAGGCGTGAGCCCCCGTGCCTGGCTGCCCTCGCAGTCTTGATTCCAAGAAAAGGTCCCTTCACACACGATGTGATTTATTCATATCGGATGGGGAAAGTCTTCTCCCCTCTCCCTTTCCTGTGGCCATGCACCTGTACTGTCTCAGACCTCAGAACTAAATTGTTACATGACAAAGTCCTTTTTTTTTTTTTTTTTCACATCTTGTACAACAAGGATCAGAACAGGTGGAAATCTTGTGGGTTGGTTCTCCAGCATATGACAGAAATAATCAGTGATTTCCTCTGAGAAACCTTAAGTATGGTTAAAAATAGAAATAAATTTGAGAGTTTAATTGTGCTTTCCGACATGAAAGTAAAACATGTTTTAAACTTCTTGTGTAGAAATCTGAGTGCTTGTGGAGGTTTTGAAGTTTGTGATGACATGGTGACTAAGGATGTCATGACTCCCCTGGTTGCACTGCTAAAAGAGGTATGCAGTTTACAAAGTATCTAGATGACAGCTTCCAAATGTAGCTTTTAGGATGCACACTTAGGCCTTTTTTTAGTACTTTGGTGTTAGTTACTTTTGTTTTCTCTTAACACATTGTGTGGGAATTTCATTTCTTTTCTCAGAAACGTAGCTCTACTCTCATTGATACCAATCTCTATTTTGTATCCACTGCCTTTATTTATATGATAGTTGAAAAAGACCTTCCTAAAAATATGCATACTAACTCCTTTAGACTTTAAATTTCATACAGTGAAAATAATTAGTACTTATTGATTGCTTATTTATGTGTCAGGTACTTTTTTTATATTTTGCATATTATTTAATCCTATCCTTACAGTATCCCATGAAGTAGGTATTGTTCCCATTTTAAAAATGATGAAGCTGGGGCAGAGACATAAGAAACTTGTCGTGATGATTGCATTAAGTTCTCGTACTTAATATCATGCCAGTCTTATTGCATGATACACTTAAGGGGTTAAGAAGCTCTCTCTGATGTGTTTCTGGTCCACTATTCTGTATTGATGGGTAATTATCACTTAAAGCTATATAAATGATATCCAGTTTTGATAAGAGGCGTCAGTCCTGTTCTTTTTAGAGCAGAGATTCTCAGCTGACTGTGATTTTGCTCTACAGGGGATGTTTGGCAGTATCTGGAGACATCTTTGGTTGTTAGAGAGCTTGGGGGTAAGGGTTGCCACTGACATCCAGTGGGTAGATGCCAAGGATGCTGCTAAATATCCCACAGTGCACACACACAAAAAATTATCTGGTCCTCAGCATTACTAGTACCTAGATTGCAAAGCCCTGCTTTAGAGGCTGCCCTGGGCTATACTAGAGGGGCTTAATAGTACCAGCTTTGGAACCAGAATGCCTGGATCTGAATCCAGCTTCACCACATACTAAGCTATATGTTCAGCAACCTCCCTGTACCTCAGTTTCCTATTTGTAGCTGGAGATTGGGGATAATAGTTCATCTACCTCATAGGTTTATTGTGAAGTTTAAATGAGTTAATGTATGTAAAGTGCTTAGAATAGTGCCTTGGAAGGCGCTATTGAGGTGTTAGCTTTTATTTTATCTTTCTTTGCCTTCTTTACTGTCTTTTATTACATTAGGTAAAATACTTTCTACTGACTTTTTGCTTTGATTTAAAATGTGAAATGCTTCATATCCAGTTTTCACAGTGATTTGAGGACCTTTCTTGTCTGTATTTCTTGCCAAAAGGGAAGCAGGGCTGTGGGAATTGCACTGCTTATGAGAATTTGATTGGCTTGTTAAGCACTATAATTTCTGATGTTTAGTTTTTTGATTCATCACTATCATTAGCCTTTTTGTTTAGTTATTCTTTTGAGCCAGATTGCTAATCATGATGTTTGATTACAGTGTAGTGCTGGACTGGATTCAAATGAGACATCTCCACAGGAGAAAAAAGATCAGAACAGAAACTCTATTGAGAACATAGCCAATGAGGCTGTGAACATACTATGGAATATATGGTAAGATGCTTTCCAAACACAGCCTCCTGCTACACACTTCTCGGACTGCTGCTCTTTCTGTTAAACTGCGTAGGAATCTCTGTTCCCCTCGGTAGGCCTGTGAATCCATGATGTTAATGCTTGGTAGGAGGTAGTATCAGGTGACCTACAATCACCCCTCCTTCCCAGGCCCTTTTCCTCAAGGCATCACTACATCTTTTGTTTTTTGTTTGTTTGTTTGTTTTAGATCTCATCTCTCCAGGCATTGCTACTGACAAAAATAAGAGGAATCATGACCTTTATCATCTACTGTTCCTCCTTTCCCCCCAGCTGCCTGCATGCCCTAAGCAGCATTGGTCTTTAAAGCTGGTTAGGCCCCGGTTTAGTAGTTGCTTTGTTTCGGCATTTGGAATGAGAAGGGAACACAGAGGATTTAAGGAGGCAGTTACCATTTGCGTGGAAGTGTACACCTAAGTAGGAAGGCCCCATTAGGAAGAAGGCCACTTGTCCAGGTCATGACTGTAGCAGTGGAGGGAGTGGAGTTGACTTGCTGCTAGGAAGGAAAATGGCTAGAAACACAACCTGGGTTTACTTTTTTCTGCCCCATTTTATGTCCCACGTTTCTAGGGAGATTCTCTCAGAGTTCCTTATTTTCAGTCAGCAGCGATTATAATGGCTGACCCAAAAGCATAGGTGTTTCTTAGGATGTAAGATTAAGTTGCATTCAGAAAAGCTGCCTACATAGCAGTTTGAACTTTCCTGTGATTTCATTTTAAACTAGTGGATGCATTCCACCAGAAATACTGGAGAGGTCAGGTTTGAGGAAATAGCATTTGAGCAAACTAATGGATGCTCTTTTTGTGTGCATCAGATAACTTTAACTTACATAAACTGTTGGACTTGGAAATTAAAGTTTTTTCTCTGAAAAGAGTCCGAATATGTCTCCAAGGTGATTTCTTTTTCCTGAGTGCCTGTGAGCCCTGTCTGTATCATTTATAGTTATCATAGCTCTTAACATTTTTGTTTCATAGTTTATATTTTAGGTTATCTTTGCACATGTATACCTTATCTTCCTCACTGTGCTGTGGGATCCTTCAATGCTGCAGTAACTGAATATATAAAAAGATCGCAGACAGAAAACATTTTTCTTTAGATAACAAAGTTAAGTTAGTAATTTAGTCAGCTGTGTTAGCTAGTAGTGTGTCATGTGTGTATGTGGTATATGTGGAGAAATACCTTTCTCTGGAAACATGGATAAATTATTATTAGGTTTATTTACACTGTATTTGGTGTCTATGCTTTTATTAATAACATTGATAGCTTTCTGAATCTTGTTAAAATGTAATGTAATTTCAAAAATAATTATTTATTATAATAATTTCTCTGTTGCAGACTGAAAATTCTGCTTGATGAAATTATAACCACGGTTTAAAAGGAATGAATAAAATATGATTTTATAATATTTTCTTTTAAATTTATGCTTTTTGTTTGATAAGTATGGAGGCCTTTTATCCTTACTTTAATTTATTATTGCTGTGGTATAGCGGAAAGAAGGAACCTAGACACTGGGCCGAGCTCTACCACTAAGAGAACGTGTGATCTTTGGGTGGATCGCTTCACCATTTGGGGCCTGATTCTCCTCATCTGTAAAATGGAGAGTTGAATTAAATGATTTGTAAGATCTCTTCCAGCTCTAACCTTCTGTAAGGAAACTGGCATAATGGTAAAGAGATTGGTTAAGATGGCCCACTGTGACAGAAATAAAATACAGATAGCCCGTTCTTCTCACGTACAGTGAGTGGGAATCGGCATTAGTTTCTTCATCTGTAAAAATGGTGGGTGTTTGACTTGAACTCTCTGGTTAATAAAGCCTGATTTTTTTTTTTTATGGATTTCTATGGTTGATTTCTTAATGTTAAAATGTGAATAGTAAAACTTTTTTTTCCCCTTCAATTTAGTGAATGCAGTAGTAGAGCAGTATCTATATTCAACAAAGAAGGGTGTTTGGAGATTGTATTAAAGTATTTAAGTAGGTTTTCCACCAATGTTGACCTGGCTATTTCAGTAGGTAAGTGAAGAAAAGGTGATGATTTTTTAAGTATGTGTAGCCTTATTCAAAAATCTTTATTCAGACATAGTATGTTTATTCTGCAGGAGTGATTGTTTTTTTCTTATTGTATATAAGTATGTAGCTGAGTTCTGTTCTGAGTCTTTTAAAGTCTGTGATTAATACTTAATACAATTTTCCTGCTTTTGGCTCTGGAAGAGGGAAAGGTAATTATGTGAGCATATTTGGTTTCTAGTCTGTTACCATTCTTAGAACCTTTTATTAATTCTTAAAGTTTTCATCTCCATTTACTAAGAAACAGTAGCCTACAACTACCAGGCCTGTAAGCCAAAGGTAATTGGAATCTAGACTTACTTAAATGTCTTGAACTACTGTCTCATACTTCCAGCAGAAAACTGAGAGCCTGCTTTTTTTTTTTTTTGAGAGAGAGAGAGGAGAGAAGAAGTGACTGAAATTTCACTTAGGCCCCTGTCCCTTCCATGAGACAGGGAGGCAGAGTCCAGCAACTCCAGCAGCCTCGGCTGCCTTGCATTCTGTTTATTGGGCTGGGGAGCCACTGGGAACCCTCAGCTCAGCAGGGAGAGGAGACAGAAACCAGAGGGTGGGCAGTTCAGCAGAATTCTGGGTGAGAGTGGAGAAATAACTGATGAAAAGCATTTCTTTTCTGCCCATCGTCACGGCAGGCATCCAGCTGTCCTTTATTTAACTGTGCATTTCTCCTACCAAGGAAGAAGTATATTCTTACCGTTGTTTCTCTTGGCTCTAATGGATACTTTTAAGAGAATAAAACAGAAAAAAAATAGTGGAATAAATACTGTTAGGAAAATTTTAAAAATCAGTTTTTCGAAATGGAATCCTGATGAGGGATGGGGTTTATAAGTAAATGGAGATTTTTAAAAACAGTTCAGCTGTTTTTGGGAAATTGGCAAATGACTTTTAATCACAGGACAGGTTTTATTACAATAAGAGGATTTCAGGTATGTTAGTTCATACCTTTTAAAAGAAAAACTTCACTTCCATTATATTTTTGTGCCTTTAGTTCTGCAGATTTAGGGTTTTGTTTTTTTGTTTGTTTGTTTGTTTGTTTTAGTTTTTTCCCCTGCTAATGAACTTTTTTGAAATGAATCAGAATAAAGTCATTTTGCCTGTTTAATAGAGTTTTCCTTCTGTATTCAGTTAGATTCATGATTTTTTAAACACATTACTTTTTTGAAAGTCAAGCAAGGCTTACTTGGCTGCGCCTGGTGGCTCACACCTGTAATCCCAGCAGTTTGGAAGGCCCAGGCAGAAGATCACTTGAGGCCAGGAGTTCAGGACTAGCCTGGGCAACATAATGAGACCCTGTCTCTATAAAAATTTTTTAAAAATTTTTGAAAATACAGTGAACTTACAAAATTCCATCCTATATATGTGTTAATATAACTTTCTTTGACCTTGCATTATTTTTGTGGTAGCAGTCACAGCTTACCTTGGCTTTTTGCCAAAGTGAATTTAGTCTCTTAATAAAAAAAAATGACATTTGGATATATGTATGTGTACATATATGCATATATATGGATTTGTATACAAGTGTCATTTGGGAACCAAACTAGATAACAATAGTAGCATCCATTTGACTCTCTATACTATTTTTACCTCTTTTTTATCTTTTTCGTTTTTTTAGAGACAGGGTCTTACTCTGAAGCCCAGTATGGTGACACGATCATAGCTCACTGTAACTTTGAATTCCTGGGCTCCAGGGATCCTCCTGCTTCAGCCTTCCAAGTAGCTGGGCCTACAGCCACATACCACCACACCCAGCTAATTTTTTTATTTTTGTTTTGTAGAAATGGGGTCTTGCTCTGTTGCCCAGCCTGGTTGGTCTTAAACTCCTGGCCGCAAACAATCCTCCTGCCTGGGCCTCTCAAAGTGCTGGGATTACAGGAGTGAGCCACCAAGCCTGGCCTCTATTTTTTAATTTGTTCATATGTTTATGTGAAATGACTTTTATTTCTTAAAGAACTATTGATTCACCAGAAATAACCCTAAATTTTATAGTCATGATGAATTTAAAGGAAGCCAGAGTTCCCCCAAACCCAGGACTTTTTATCAACAACAGAATTACTATGAGTGTGGTCTGTGGCTGTTTGCTTCTAATCTGTCATAACTACATAAATTGAGGATAAACCTCTATAAAAGTTTATGGTAATTTCACATTGCCACAACATTTAAGAGCCTTTTTAATTGTACTTTATAAAAGTGTAATTCTTTAAAGGATTAGAAATTTTAAAAGAAAAAAGACCTTTTACACTATTGATAGTTTGGGAAGCCTCATTTTAATAAACCATCCTTGAGGTAAAGCATATGTATTCTACAAAAGCTACATGTGTCTAAAGAAGTGGTAAAGGTGTGGATTTTTTTTGTTGAGTTATATGATGTAGATTATCCTAAGCAGAATTCACTTGTTTCTAAATATTTATTTTTTGTTTTATAGCATGTTGTTTGCAGACAGTGACCGAAGATAACCCAGAGCTACTGAAATCTTTCAGTGCAGAAGCATTGCACGTGCTGGAGTCAGCAATGCTCTCTCCCGTCAGGTCCCTGGAATGCCGTCTGTTGAAAACAGTGGTGGCAGGTAAAATTCAGCCTTGTGAGACGGGGTAGTCACTGGAATGGACAGAGGGGTTGCCAGAGTTCAGTCATTCTTCTGTTTCACCACATCAGGGCCTTTTGTGCCTGTATCTGTTAAAAGTTTAATATTTGGTGGAGACCCTCAATTCAAACAGTTGTCCGTAGTTGTGAAGCCTTATAGAATAGATTGTTTTCAATTTAACAAACTACTCTTATCCTTGATAAAGAAATGCCGTTGTCAGGATCCTCTCTTACTTATGAACCAGTGATTTCAGAAATTCACTTTGGGGCATTCAAGACTTGACCACTTAGTTTTCCATAAGTTCTTTACCACCAGCCCTTTTGCAGAAAAAAGAAATGATGCGATCTGTTTAGTAATATGTACTTTATTCAGCTTTTGTATATATTTTCCTCTTGCCCTGTGGCCTTTTAGAGGTAATTTATAGAGAAGTGTTTTTTTTAAATTGTGGTAAATACACATAAAATTTATGATCCCTTAATAATTTCTCAATGAGTAATTCAGTGGTATAAACTGTATTCAGATTGTTATGTAACAAATCTCCAGAACTTTTCATCTTGGAAAACTGAAATTATACCCTTTAAACAAGAATTTTTCCCATTTTTCCCCTCCCACCAGCCCCTGGAAACCACCGTTTATTCAGTGAATTTGACTGCTCTGGATACCTCATATAAGTAGAATCATTACAGTATTTGTCTTTTCGTGACTGTCTTATTTCACTTAGCATAATGTCCTCAAGATACATCCTTATTGTAGTATGTGTTAGGATTCTCTTCCTTTGTAATGCTGAATAATGTTTCATCATATATGTATACCACATTTTGTTTAATACATTCATCCATCAATGAACAATTGGGTTGCTTCTACCTTTTGTCTACTGTGAATAAAAAACCTGCTTTCAAGGCCTGACGCAGTGGCTCATACCTATAATCCTAACACTCTGGGAGGCTGAGGTGGGATGCTCGCTTGAGCTCAGGCGTTTGAGACCAGCCTGAGCAAGAGCAAGACCCCATCTCTACTAAAAATAGAGAAATTAGCCAGATGTGGTGGCAAGTGCCTGCAGTCCCAGCTACTGGGGAGGCTGAAGTGGGAGGATCACTTGAGCCCAGGAGTTTGAGGTTGCTGTGAGCTAGGCTGACGCCTCGGCACTCTAGCCCGGTAGCCTCGGCAACAGAGCAAGACTCTGTCTCAAAAGAGAAAACAAAACACGCTTTCTGGTTTGTACATGAGACCTTGGAATGTTAGTACATTCCATTCTACTCTTGGAATATAAGAATCTGCTGAGGACAGCTCAGGTTAAGATGAAAGGGAAAGCAAGGCAACTCACTTTGTCATTTTAAAAGCAACTCGATCCGGTTCTCTTGATCTGCTGATAAATGGTACATCAGAGAAAGGCATTGTATGCCAAGAAAGGGAGATGATTGTATGGAGTTATAACAAAGAGCACTGTCTCTGTGCAATACCTGTGACATTTAATAAAAACTAAACAAAGACAGTAGAGTCGAAATGTTTTGAAACTACACCTGAGTTAAAAGCACCAGTCTTGTGGAAACTAAACTGAAAGATTTCACAGGCAGGCCGGGCGTGGTGTCTCACACCTGTAATCCTAGCACTCTGGGAGGCCAAGGCGGGTGGATCACTCAAGGTCAGGAGTTGGAGACCAACCTGAGCAAGAGTGAGACCCTGTGTCTACTAAAAATAGAAATAAATTATCTGGACAACTAAAAATATATATATAGAAAAAATTAGCCGGGCATGGTGGCGCATACCTGTAGTCCCAGCTACTTGGGAGGCTGAGGCAGGAGGATCGCTTGAGCCCAGGAGTTTGAGGTTGCTGTGAGCTAGGCTGACGCCACGGCACTCTAGCCCGGGCAACACAGTGAGACACTGTCTCAAAAAAAAAAAAAAAAAAAAGATTTCACAGGCAGTTCTTAACCTTGTGTTCATTTTTTCCCAGGCACAGTTTGGAATCTAAAGGACATTATTCCATGCAAAAGTCAAGCAGAAATCATAAATGCCATACTAAAGATCTTATCTGAAGTTTTGGAAATAGATGCTGGTGAAACAGTTATTCAAATGAAGGAGGCTGAAACTCAAAGGTTAAAAACCCTGGCAGAAACTGAGGCAATGTTAGAGAAGACTAATGGTGATGATTTGATTGAAGATGATGAAATGGAAGAAATTCCTCATAAGAGAAAAGTCAGAAGAAAAACTTTTGCTTCAGATTTACTTCCAGTAAGTCAAACTGATGCTCTCAAACGTGGAATAATACAGCTGTTTTCTTTCAGTAGGTATCCTTAGCTTTATAGAAAAATGTTACAGCAAAATAAACTATAAAGTGAATTTCAGTAAAAATCAGTCATATTTTCCCATCAACTCTCATTATAACATTAGAAATCTACTCCCAAGGGGGAAGAAAATCTCTTGTCTAAGATGACACTTTTACATACAGGAGAAGATTTCAAAGGTGGGATAGACTTATCCTTTTGGAACACTTTAAAAGTATGCTGTCATCTTCCTGACTTTGTGTCTCCCACTTCTGTTGTGTACTGTGTGCCAGACTGGGTTCAGACTAAAGGATTTGTACTTTGCTTGAATTGTCTCTTGCATTCCTGTCTCTTACATTTTAATGTTTAGCCTTATCAAGGTGGCAAGCCAAACCATTTCTCTACTACTGAGCAGAAGAGTTTGGGCGATTGTAAATTAAATTGTATAGTTTTGTAGTTTTTTCAGATTGGGCAATTGTGGTCTACTTGTGCTAGTGCTGTGATGTGAGGGTGAGGTGAGAAATCTTGGGTACAGGAATCATTTTGGCTGAGACACGCAGCAAAGATGGAGCCATACTTTGGGAGAACCTTTCCCCTAAGGAGGAGAGCAAATAAACGGGAAGACAGGGAGGACAGTGAGTTGGGCATTATTTGTTCAGGTGCACATTTGCTGTGCTCCTAACGTGTGCCAGGCAGCATACTTGATGCTGGAGATAGAAACGTGATTAAGACATGTTTTTGGCCTTCAGAAACTTCCTCTGTGCTGGGAAGACAGATATATAAACCAAAGTTATAGGCCTAAGCTAAGAACAGTCATAGGGCCGTGCACAGATTTCTAAGGGAGTAGTTTCTGTGGTCTAGGTACACATAGCTCAGCCCTGCTGGGAGAGGAAAGGAGGAGGCTGTCAGAAGTCTTTTTGGACAGAATACCCGAGCTGTCTCAAAGGATTAGATAAGAAAATGCAGGTTAGTGTTGTTCAGGAGATCACTCAGGCAGCGGGATAGAGGGAGTACATAAGGGGCCTGGCAGCGGGAAGACCAGTCAGGAAGCTGCTGAAAGAAGATGGTTAAGTCTGAACTGGGAGAATGCAATTCACGTCCTCTCTACTTTCTTGCATTCGTGAAATCTTGGTTGCTGCTATGAAAGATATGCAGTTACTGATTTTATTCTCAGGTATTTTTGAAGTCTTGGGAAACATAAATTGACAGTGTTTTAAAGAAATCCTCCCCTCCCCCACTGCCCCGATATGAAGAATGCATAAGTGCAAATCACAGTGTTAAATCATGGGGCAAATACAGAAATGAGGAGGCCATCTTGTCCTTAAGTTGCTTGCAAATCTTTTTGTTTATTTTTTAAATTATGAGACAGGATCTCGCTATGTTGCCCAGGCTGGACTCAAACTCCTGTACTTAAGCAATCCTCCCACCCCAGCCTCCCAAATAGGTGGGACTACAGGGGTGTGCCACCTCATACCCCTTTACAAATCTTGAAGTGGCTTAAAAGTCACAGCACCCTCTTTTGGTGTACAGAGCATATATTTGAACCCCAGATTCACTCCTCCTCTCACTTGTGCCTCTGACTTGGTTTAAGTAGAATTTAAAATCAGTGAAGCAAGATGGATGAAAGCATGGCTGTGCACCTTGTCCTCCAGGAGTGTTTATAAAGAACCCTGTGGCCAGAGGTGGTGGCTCTCACCTATAATCCCGGCGCTTTGGGAGGCTGAGGTGGGAGGATCACTTTAGGCCAGGAGTTTGAGACTAGGCAACGTAGGAAGATCCTGTCTCTACAAAAAATTTTTAAAAATTAGCCAGGTATGGTGGCACATGCTTGTAGTCCCAGCTCCTGGGGAGGGCAAGGTAGGAGAATCCCTTGAGCACAGGAGTTGGAGGTTGCGGTGAGCTGATTGCATCACTGCACTCCAGCCTAGGCACAAAGCAAGACCCTGTCTATAAAAAGAGAGAGAGAGAACCTTAGCAACATCATCCCTTCATCTGGAATGTGCTTGGTTTCATATCCGTATGTGGAAAAGAGGGGGTGTAATGTAATGAGTCAGTGCTAATAGGGTCTTTTTCACCTGTGAGCACTGTACTGGTCGATTTGTTTATCCTGACTGATCCAGCTATACCGTGTTTGAAGGGTCTGAAATCCCTTGCTGGGAATGGGAGAGTGGCATTCTTGTGAGGTTGTCTCCATCTCCAGCCTTGCTTCCCAGGCGTTCCTAAAGGGAGTAAGTGGGGCTTGAGACCTAAGTCTACCAAGGTTAAGACAGAAGTGCTGCTGTTTAAAAATTTGATATTTAACTATTGCAAGAGATTTATTTTCTTAAGTAATACTTAAAAATGGAATTTTGATGCTTATAAAATACAATGTTTTTTTCATAGTAAAAACTTGCTTTTTAAAGTCTTCTTAACATCACTGACTAGACTGGGTCATTAACATGCTGCAGCCAGCCAGCCAGTGTCTCAGTGCCAGTGGGCTGCTAGGCATCGTGCTCACGTGTGCCAGGAATACAGATTATAGTCAGCTGTGGTCTTTCCCACTGCCTGGCGGCTTTTGCAGGAGTCCTTCAGAATACCCCTCAATAGCATCATTTAACTTAAGAAGGTATTACCATAAATATGTAAAAAAAGAGCAGTTCAACCCAATTTTTTTTTTTCACAACACATGAAAAAGTCGGGCTTCCACAGTTAACCAATTTTCAAACCGTGGTCTGTTTTATGTCATCTGTTTGCCCACTTACTCTCCCTTTTCTCTACTGATCATTTTGAAGCAAATCTCAGATGTCATAACATTTCATTTAGATTCATTCTTTATGTCAGCTTGATAACAAGAAGCAGGGAAGTATTTGAGCGGGAGTTACATAAAGAAGAACACCTTAATTTCAAAGTTCATGGTAAGCCAGAACATGGCATGGTTAAAATACATGAAGATACATTTTCAGTGGGTGAGAACCTAGCAACAACATTTCTTATTTAGCTTTGAGTCTATGCTAATAAATATTTGCCTAGTTGAATTATCACACACAAAGCAAATAGAAATGATTTTTATATTCATACTAGCAATAAATGAAATACAAATTTAGGGATCTCTGGGCTACAGCTATTAAATTAGCATATTGCCTTTTTTTTTTTAAGAACATGGTTCAAAGTTGCAGTTAAATTGTTGTACAGAGAAGTTGGTAAGATTGTAAGTATGAACTTACAATGGAAAGGAAAATGGGAATATGTCACAGGATATATAAATGTGTTTTTAACCTTTGACCCAGTAAATTGGAGAAAATAAGATACCCAAGTAATCTGAAAGTTTCCACACTAGTGAAATGCTTTGTAAATTACAGTGCATCCATTTAATGGAATATTATGCAGCCATTAAAAAGACAGTAAGAAAACTCAACATTTGGAAGCATTCAACCAATAAAATATACATTATTTTTAGCTTATGCACTATTCTGGAATATCAGTGTGACTTTTTCACTTTTCATAGACAATTCAAGAAATAAGGGCATATAAATTTATACTATCCTTTTTAAGAAATATTAATTGATAAAGTTAATACTATGCATTTTCAGAGAAAAAAGTCCCCTCCTTTCTTCATTCTCAAAGAAGTGCTTTATTGTAGTCTTTCAAGAAAGCCAGTAAACAAGTCTGTCTGTTCCTTAGCAAGCTCTGTTGGTCATACAAGGGCTTGTTGGCAGTGTTTGTTAACGTAGCCATTCTAAGAAGGCCTCTGAGCATCTGAAAGCAGGTTCATCGTATGTAAGTGCCTGGTGTCTGAAACAGAACGCATTTTAATCTTAGTATGCTTAGCTCCTCCTTAACACATTTGGTTAAGTTTCAGGGTGAATTCAGTTCAGAATTCCTGAATAATTATCTGTTCTCCCCAGCTCACTAAGCAGTACTTAGAGAATAACCATGCAGATAGATGGAAACCCGGTTAACGATGGCGTGCTGCACCATGCCAAGAGGAATCATAGTGCTGGTTTGCACTTCCGGCACCTTAGGACTTTCTGCTACTACCCCACCGCCATGTGCTATGTTCCAAATGCAAAAATCTTCTGGTAGGCATTAACTAAGGGAATTCACACAAAAGTATTTTCCCAAATATTGAGAGTTGGTTGTTTGTTTGTTTTTTATTTTTAAGCCTACTGACAAGGAACTGAGACAGACCATAGCATTGCTGACAGCTCAGCAGACTGCTCTGGAAATTATCGTCAACATGTGCTACAGCGAAGGTTTGTTACCATTTACATCTAGACGTTTATCCCCTGGGCTAAGAGGATCTCCCAAAGAGATTTTCCTAAACATCCCAGTTCTGTGTGGTTTACACTCTTCCCAGATCCCTCTGATGATGAATGGGAAGAGCTTTCTAGCAGTGATGAGAGCGATACGTTTATGGAGAATTCCTTCAATGAGTGTGCTGGGCAGCTGCTCTCACCCCTCTGCCTCTCCCATGAGATTCACACTGCTCTCACCAACTACCTCATCCCAAAGAAGGTAATCTGTTTTCATTCTAGGCCTATCATGGAGCATGGGAAAGGCTTAAGCAAGCTATTCATACTGTGTGCAAAAAAGAATTAAGCTCACAGTTCCAGGTTGTAGATAATGGTAAGATCTGAGACACAAAACCAAACTCTGTTGATAATAGTGCTGGAAATAGGTTAAAAGGTTATTCTCTCCTTATCAATCCTAACCATTTTGCTTAGAAGTATAATATGTTGAAATTTTATAAAGGAATCATGTAAAATGACTACTCTTTAACCTTTGCTGTACTGCCTTTTTTAAATCTAGATTTTTGAGAAGACTGCCTTTCCAAACAGCATTGCAGTTGACCTATGTTCTAGAAACCCTACTTGGAAAACTTTGATTAGAAAGTAAGAACTTTTATGTTTTCAAAAGCATTTGCCTTTATGTTATTATATGAAATGATGGACCATTAAATAGAAGATGCTGACTCCCCCTAAGACCGAGAAGTTTTGCTCCTGGGTATAAACTGTAGAAAAACACGTGCACATGTGCCCTGGGAGACACATACGAGGATGCCCATAGCAATGTGGTTCACATTGCTCAGCCTGGAAACAGCCGCGGTGTTTATCAGGGTTAGAATGGGTAAATAAGTTCTGACATAATCGTGCAGTAAAATGCATATAGAAGTGAAAAGGATCTGAACTAGAACCATTCACAGCATGGAAGAAACTTACATTGAACCAAAAAAGCAAGACACAAAAGAATATACACACTGTGGTTCAGTTTTTACAAAGTTTGGAAACAGGCAACACTGAACTACTTTGTTTAGGGATGCATACGTAGATGTTAAACCTATTTTAAAAAAAAAAGAAAGAAAGACAGGAAATGTTTTACTGTGAAAGTCTGGACAGTGGCTGCCTCTAAGGGTCAGGGAAGTGGGACATCGTAAGGAAGAGACACGTGAGCTGTAGGGTGCCGGCAGTGTTTATTTCTTATCCCAGGGGCGTGCATATTTGCTTCATAGACTGTTTGTTAAACTCTATGTATGTGTTGTATACTTTACCATATATATGCCATATTTCACAATTAAAAATAATTTCAAAGATGCTACCTGGTGTAGAAATTTTTCTGAAACGGAGTCCTCGTGACTCACTAATGAGCTGTGCACCAGAGGCCTCGAATGCTCGAGCAATGTGGTTTGGCAGATTAACAGTTCACCTTGCGATTCTTAGCTAACTGCCGTAGACCCCTCGCGTTTGTAGACATCCCCAGTCAGGAGCTGAAGCTTAGGTTAAAAGTCAGTACTGACTTCTGACGGGTGGCCCTGAGAGACAACGTGATCTCACTTCCTTTCCAGAATGAGCACCATACAATGTAGAGCCCTCGTCTGTCTGCAGAGCCTTGTGTCTCTCCTGGACGTCGACCACCTGGGAGGAGCCCCGGCCCTTCAGACGCTCGCGCAACACCTGTCGCAACTTCTTTTCTCTCAGCCAGGTGAATGTTTCCGCCTTACCGTGGAAGACCGCTCGGAGGGAACGGAATTCTGAAGGGGCAGGAGCTTGGATTTTGTAGTTGTTCATTGTTTGTCATCCAACCTGCAGAAACCTTTCCCGCGCACTAACAGTTACGTATTTATAGTTGCCCAGGGGCATAGAGTCAAGACAAGGTATGCAGGCAGGTCCGTGGGTTATAGTTTTCTTTTTTTATTAAAGTCATTTGCATCCAGTTACGTCAGGCCAGTTAAGGGTGAATCATAATATTACAAAGGCTTCATTAAGGCGTTTAGGTGATTCTCTATTTTTTACTTTTATTCTTAATTATAAGAATTTAAATTTGATGGAGGAATACATACATGTATAGCACAAAATGCAAAAGTTTTAGACGGTGTAAAGTAGAAACCCTCCCTCCTTTGTCCCATACCACCAAGTTCCTTTCCCAGAGTCATGTCACTGTTACCCCAGTTTCTGGTACATTCTTCCAGAGACAGTCTCTGGATACGAGAGAGAGTGCACCACGTGTGGGGCAAATGGGAGAATGCCATCCACACAATTCTGCACCTTGCTTTTGTCTCGCACGTATATTTCTTCAGATACCTTTGCGTGGTAGGAGCTGAATCTCTAAGTTACAGGTCTCTGATATGGATTAATTTCATGTGTACGCAAAAACCTAGAGAGATACTAGAGTTAACTATTTTTGAGTGACCTAGCTGTACAGTTTGGTGCATGTTCTTCTAACACATTTTCATAGTTCATTGCAGTAGACTCTCATTTAACTTGACCATGTTAAACTATAGGAGCTCAAACCAAACAAATAAAAAAGATCGAGACAGAGGAAGAAAAAGTAGTATTTTTATATATAGTAAAGGAAAGATTTCCACATCACTCTACCCGGCATGCAGTCCTAGAACGGGGACAACATGGGAGATGTGAATTTGTTGCTTTCTCGGCTCCTGAGGCTCAGAGTGTCTTTAGGGATTTTTGAGGGTTAACTTGAAGATACTTGCTTGCTTTACTGAATTTAAATCTAACCACCATGGCCAAGTCTGGTAGCTCAAACCTGTAATCCCAGCACTTTGGGAGGCCGAGGTGGAAGGATCACTTGAGCCCGGGAGTTTGAGACCAGTCTCAGCAACATAGCAAGACCTTGTCTCTACAAAAATTAAAAAAAAAAAAGGAATCTAACCACCAAATAATGTGACTTTGTTGTGTTATATTCAGTGTATTATTCAAATATTTCATCGTAACCAGTTTAACATTTCTCCTTCTCAACACAACATTAAGGCCAAGAACTGAATTCTTAAAAGATCAAAACATGGTTGCTTTGATTAAATACAAGTTTCTGTATAAACATTCATTCAAGAGTTGGTTCCCAGTACTTCAGTTTTTTTGAGACAGAGTTTCACTCTTTTGCCCTGGTTAGAGTGCAATGGCGTCATCGTAGCTCACTGCAACCTCAAACTCCTGGGCTCGAGTGATCGTCCTGCCTGAACCTCTCAAGTAGTTGGGACTACAGGCATGTGCCACTACGACAGGCTAATATTTTCTATTTTTAGTAGAGACAAGGTCTCGCTCTTGCTCATGCTGGTCTTGAACTCCTGAGCTCAAGCCATCCTCCCTCCCCAGCCTCCCAGAGTGTTAGTGGATTACAGATGTCAGCCACCACACCTGGCTGGTCCCCAGTTCTTTAGACATTTGTTTTGTATTATCCTATCAAGTTCCTAAGAGGTGCTATGTGTTTCATGTTTTACAAGTTCTAGATTAATTTTTTAAAAATTAAGTAACTAGGCCAGGCGTGGTGGCTCGCGCCTGTAATCCTAGCACTCTGGGAGGCCAAGGTAGGAGCTCAGGAGTTCGAGACCAGCATGAGCAAGAGCGAGACCCTGTCTCTACTATAAATAGAAGAAATTACCCAAACAATTAAAAATAGAAAAAATTAGCCGGGCATGGTGGCGCATGCCTATAGTCCCAGCTACTCGGGAGGCTGAGGCAGGAGGATCGCTTGAGCCGAGGAGTTTGAGGTTGCTGCGAGCTAGGCTGACACCATGTCACTCTAGCCCAGGCAAGACAGTGAGACTCTGTCTCAAAAAAAAAAAAAAAAAAAAAATTAACTAAACCATATATAGTTATTGAGTTATTAAGCTGTCTCTGCTGCTCTTTCAACATTGGTCAGTTAACAAGTGTAGTTTTCAGGCACTGTCCGTCTAGTTGTGTATTCCTTGGTCAGAGTGGTCACATGGAAGCCATGCCCAGCTGTGCCCAAGACAGGATATGGACATTCCAAGCACAGACCGGACAAGCACTGGAGTATGCGACTATAGCTCTGTATTTCTCTCCCAGCCTTCCTATAAACCTGAAAGAGATCTAGATGCTGTGAGGCGGGACATGCTTTCCCTGACTTTTGCTGGCATTCTGGCTCCCTTCAGCCCAGCAAGATGTCCTGTGGGGCGGAGAGTGGGAAGCTGCTATTGCTCACGCCACTTCCATCCACCCAGTCCCAAGGGCTGAGGCAGGGAGCAGGGCCAAGTGGGGCGTCCCCAGCCAGGGCCCCAGTGAGCAGGACCTACCCAGGTCTCTTACTGCTTCCAAGCCTAGCCTAACCTTAAGGTAACCCTGTTAGGCCCTAGTGCCACAAGCGCCAACTCTTGTCTCTGGTCGTTCCTCAGTGGCAGTCTGATCACCCGCAGGCCATCCCCAGCCTGCACCAACAGTTTATTTCACTTGAAATAAATGCACATATTCTGTGCCTCTGCTGTGTTGAAAACACTTGAGCATGTTTCTCCCATTTTCGCTGGCTATTTGTGGTCACTGAGGCTCCCACATTCATTACCTGCAAAGACCCCCGGAAAACCTCACCAAGCTGAGTCCTAAAGAAATAATGGAAAGTTTCTGGATTGTAGGAAAATATAAATAAGCACTTTGATTTTAAACAAATTGTAGTTTCATGGCTATTCTTTTTTATTTTTTATTTTTTCCCTAAGCCTTCCAGAGGCTATTCTTGACATAATCTTTTTTTAAAAAAAAGGTTTAGAAATGTAACTTGGTATTAGGTTAAGAACACTTTTAGTTATCCTGATGTTATTTTTGTAAAAATCACCTACTACAGTGTACTGTCACAACACTATTTTTGAAAATCTATCCATCTAGTGACATGGGCTCTGTTATTTCCAGGGATTTGTCATCTGAATTGGCCTGGCGTGTGTGATGGGTTTGAGTGGCCAAGAACAGGGAGAAAGTTGTTGCTGGGGGAGTATTGCCATTAAAATGCCACCAGACTGTCCGTATTGCTGAGTCCATTCTTGTATCTCTCGACACTGGCATTCAGAGAAATGGAGGCAAGAAGTGGCTTGAAAAGTAGTATGGTTATTTATTTTGGAATAATAGTAGATTTTCTTATCAGAGTGAAATCTGATAAAGAATAATTGCTGGCCGGGCGCGGTGGCTCACGCCTATAATCCTAGCACTCTGGCAGGCCGAGGAGGCGGATGGATCGCTCACGGTCAGAAGTTCCAGACCAGCCTGAACAAGAGCAAGACCCCGTCTCTACTAAAGAAATAGAAAGAAATGATCTGGACAACTAAAAATATACAAATATAGAAAAAATTCGCCGGGTGTGGTGGCACATGCCTGTAGTCCCAGCTACTCGGGAGGCTGAGGCAGGAGGATCGCTTGAGCCCAGGAGTTTGAGGTTGCTGTGAGCTAGGCTGACGCCACGGCATTCACTCTAGCCTGGGCAACAGAGCCAGAGTCTGTCTCCAAAAAAAAAAAAAAAGAATAATTGCTTATATTTGGAGAGGATATTCTAACGTCCTTCTAAACATTTGGGATCTATTAAATAATGTAATCCTATGGGTTCTATATGAATAGTGTGAACCATTATTGGGTAATTCGGTGGGGAGGATGTGGCTAAATATCTTTACGTTTTTGTGGTTACAGTGTTGGAGAGTTAAATGTATGAGGATCATATAGCTCTATCTAATTTTAATTTTAATGCTAAAGTACAGTTCTGGATATAGTAGTTATAAAATTTGTGGTACTGTTTATGTACCTACGTTACATTTGTGGCTAACGTCAGGGATAAAAGGAGAAAGTTTTAATAGAATCTGGTCTTTGCATTCAACACACCAATATCTTTGTGTCCTTCATTAAAAGCTGTTGATTTTCAGATCATCAAGAAATTTTTAGCAATGTTGTATTTTCATATTGGGTCAAACTGTCATTTTGCTACGTTATGTGAGTTCTAAAATCATTTAGGATTCCCTGTTTTCCCAGATTTGGGGAATCAGAAAGCTCTTTTTCTGTTACAGTTAGAATGGCAGTATCTGGAATATATTTTCTGTTCCATATTGGAATCTTGAAACTCAGTCTGAGCAATTCAGCTAAGTATAATTTGCTGCTTGATTACCTGTGGGTTGATTATTTACCTACATTGAGACATGCTGTAAATTCTTGGATACTGTACAAGGTTGTTGAGGGGAAAGACATCTGAGTCACCTCTTTTATGTGCAGTTCATGAATTTCTAGGGCTACACTTGGATCTTTAATCAAATACACATTTCAAAGCCAATATAATGACTTTTTGGAGTTTAATAGTAACAACTTCACACCAATTTTTGAGTGCCTGTTAGTGCCAGGTTTTATGAGATCAGCATTATTACTTTATCTTCCTGATGAGGAAGCTGAGATTTAAAGAAGTTAAGGAACTTCTCCAGTCATTCATTCTTTCAGCATGTATTTATTGAACACTTACTCTGTGTCAAACACTTTTCTAGGTCCTGTGGTAACAGGCATGAACAAGATAAAGAGGATCACCACGTTCATGCACTTGCATTCTAGTATAGATGTTTTGTTTTTTTTGAAATGAGGTTTTGCTGTTTTGCCCAGACTGGTCTCAGATTCCTTGGGCTCAAGTGATTCTTCTGCCTCAGCCTCCTGAGTAGCTGGGATTACGGGCATGTGCCACTGTGCCTGGCTGGTATAAATAAATGTGTTACGTGATTTTGGCTACGAAGAAAAACGTAAAAGCAGAATGGTATGAGGTGCTGCATTGGGCAAGT